>CAJGYO010000588.1:0-76881 GCA_904845875.1 Miscanthus lutarioriparius
TGATGGAACTCCAAGGTGACGTGGGTCATTTGGAATCTCGCTTCTTTCTGTTTGGAGACAGTGTTAGTGTCGGTGCAAGATAGGTGCATGGTTAGCGCTAGACACACCACAGGCTTAGAAATCGTTTTGGATGCACCCGATGGTACCACAAGGTGACGAGGCTCAAGTGGTAGCTCGTTTCGGTCCGTTTGAAGATAGTGCTAATCTTGACGCAAGATAGGAACACGGTTTGCGTCGAACGTACCATAGGCTCGGAAATCATTTTGGACACACTTGATGGAACTCCAAGGTGACGTGGGTCATTTGGAATCTCGCTTCTTTCCGTTTGGAGACAGTGTTAGTGTCGGGTCAAGATAGGTGCATGGTTCGCGCTAGACATACCGCAGGCATAGAAATCGTTTTTGATGCACCCGATGGTACCACTAGGTGACGAGACTCAAGTGGAAGCTCGTCTCAGTCCATTTGAAGATAGTGCTAATCTTGACGCAAGATAGGAGCACGGTTTGCGTCAAACGTACCATAGGCTCGTAAATCGTTTTGGACGCACCCGATGGAACTCCTAGGTGAAGTGGGTCATATGGAGTCTCGCTACTTTCTGTTTGGAGACACTATTAGTGTCGGTGCAATATAGGTGCATGGTTTGCGGTTGACATACCATAGCCTCAGAAATCATTTTGGACGCACTCGATGGTACCACTAGGTGACGAGGCTCAAGTGGAAGCTAGTTTCGGTCCTTTCGGATATAGTGCTAATCTTGACGCAAGATAGGAGCACGGTTTGCGTCGAACGTACCATAGGCTTAGAAATTGTTTGGGACACACCCGATGGAACTCCTAGGTGATGTGGGTCATATGGCATCTCTCTTCTTTCCGGTTGGAGACAGTGTTAGTGTCGGGGCAAGATAGGTGCACGGTTTGCGTTGAACGTACCATAGACTCAGAAATCATTTTGGACGCACCCAATGGAAGTCCTATGTGATGTGGGTCATGTGGAATCTCACTTCTCTCCCATTTGGAGACTGTGTTAGTGTCGGCGCAAGATAGGTGTACAGTTTGTGCCAAATGTGCCATCGGCTTAGAAATCATTTTGGACGCACCCGATGGTAATCCTAGGTGATGAGTCTCAAGCGAAAGCTCAGCCTGTTTGGGGATAGTGCTAATCTTGATGTAAGATATGTACACGGTTCGTGTCAAACGTACCATAGGCTCGAAAATCATTTTGGACGCACCCGATGGAACTCCTAGGTGACGTGGGTCATGTGGAATCTCACTTCTTTCCATTTGGAGACAGTGTTAGTGTCAGTGCAAAAAGGTTCATGGTTTGCCCTAGAAGTACCATAGGCTCATAAATCATTTTGGACGCACCCAATGGTAACACTAGGTTACAAGGCTCAAGTGGAAGCCCATTTCGGTCCGTTTGGAGATAGTGCTAATCTTGACGCAAGATAGGAGCATGGTTTGCGTCGAACGTACCATAGGCTCAGAAATTGTTTTGGACACACTTAACTCCAAGGTGACGTGGGTCATTTGGAATCTCGCTTCTTTCCGTTTGGAGACAATGTTAGTGTCGGGTCAAGATAGGTGCATGGTTCGCGCTAGACATACCACAGGCTTAGAAATCGTTTTGGATGCACCAGATGGTACCACTAGGTGATGAGACTCAAGTGGAAGCTCGTCTCGGTCCATTTGAAGATAGTGCTAATCTTGACGCAAGATTGGAGCACGGTTTGCGTCGAACGTACCATAGGCTTAGAAATTGTTTGGGACACACCCGATGGAACTCCTAGGTGATGTGGGTCATATGGAATCTCTCTTCTTTCCGGTTGGAGACAGTGTTAGTGTCGGGGCAAGATAGGTGCACGGTTTGCGTCGAACGTACCATAGACTCGGAAATCATTTTGGACGCACCCAATGGAAGTCCTATGTGATGTGGGTCATGTGGAATCTCACTTCTCTCCCGTTTGGAGACTGTGTTAGTGTCGGCGCAAGATAGGTGTACAGTTTGTGCCAAATGTGCCATCGGCTTAGAAATTGTTTTGGACGCACCCGATGGTAATCCAAGGTGACGAGTCTCAAGCGAAAGCTCAGCCTGTTTGGGGATAGTGCTAATCTTGATGTAAGATAGGTGCACGGTTTGTGTCAAACGTACCATAGGCTCGAAAATCGTTTTGGACGCACCCGATGGAACTCCTAGGTGATGTGGGTCATGTGGAATCTCACTTCTTTCCATTTAGAGACAGTGTTAGTGTTAGTGCAAAAAGGTTCATGGTTTGCCCTAGACATACCATAGGCTCATAAATCATTTTGGACGCACCCAATGGTAACACTAGGTTACAAGGCTCAAGTGGAAGCCCATTTCGGTCCGTTTGGAGATAGTGCTAATCTTGACGCAAGATAGGAGCACGGTTTGCGTCGAACGTACCATAGGCTCGGAAATCATTTTGGACACACTTGATGGAACTCCAAGGTGACGTGGGTCATTTGGAATCTCGCTTCTTTCTATTTGGAGACAGTGTTAGTGTCGGTGCAAGATAGGTGCATGGTTAGCACTAGACACACCACAGGCTTAGAAATCGTTTTGGATGCACCCGATGGTACCACAAGGTGACGAGGCTGAAGTGGTAGCTCGTTTCGGTCCGTTTGAAGATAGTGCTAATCTTGACGCAAGATAGGAACACGGTTTGCGTCGAACGTACCATAGGCTCGGAAATCATTTTGGACACACTTGATGGAACTCCAAGGTGACGTGGGTCATTTGGAATCTCGCTTCTTTCCGTTTGGAGACAGTGTTAGTGTCGGGTCAAGATAGGTGCATGGTTCGCGCTAGACATACCACATGCTTAGAAATCTTTTTGGATGCACCAGATGGTACCACTAGGTGATGAGACTCAAGTGGAAGCTCGTCTCGGTCCATTTGAAGATAGTGCTAATCTTGACGCAAGATTGGAGCACGGTTTGCGTCGAACGTACCATAGGCTTAGAAATTGTTTGGGACACACCCGATGGAACTCCTAGGTGATGTGGGTCATATGGAATCTCTCTTCTTTCCGGTTGGAGACAGTGTTAGTGTCGGGGCAAGATAGGTGCACGGTTTGCGTCGAACGTACCATAGACTCGGAAATCATTTTGGACAAACCCAATGGAAGTCCTATGTGATGTGGGTCATGTGGAATCTCACTTCTCTCCCGTTTAGAGACTGTGTTAGTGTCGGTGCAATATAGGTGTACAGTTTGTGCCAAACGTGCCATCGGCTTAGAAATCATTTTGGACGCACCCGATGGTAATCCTAGGTGACGTGTCTCAAGCGAAAGCTCAGCCTGTTTGGGGATAGTGCTAATCTTGATGTAAGATATGTGCACGGTTCGTGTCAAACGTACCATAGGCTCGAAAATCATTTTGGACGCACCCGATGGAACTCCTAGGTGACGTGGGTCATGTGGAATCTCACTTCTTTCCATTTGGAGACAGTGTTAGTGTCAGTGCAAAAAGGTTCATGGTTTGCCCTAGAAGTACCATAGGCTCATAAATCATTTTGGACGCACCCAATGGTAACACTAGGTTACAAGGCTCAAGTGGAAGCCCATTTCGGTCCGTTTGGAGATAGTGCTAATCTTGACGCAAGATAGGAGCATGGTTTGCGTCGAACGTACCATAGGCTCAGAAATTGTTTTGGACACACTTAACTCCAAGGTGACGTGGGTCATTTGGAATCTCGCTTCTTTCTGTTTGGAGACAATGTTAGTGTCGGGTCAAGATAGGTGCATGGTTCGCGCTAGACATACCACAGGCTTAGAAATCGTTTTGGATGCACCAGATGGTACCACTAGGTGATGAGACTCAAGTGGAAGCTCATCTCGGTCCATTTGAAGATAGTGCTAATCTTGACGCAAGATTGGAGCACGGTTTGCGTCGAACGTACCATAGGCTTAGAAATTGTTTGGGACACACCCGATGGAACTCCTAGGTGATGTGGGTCATATGGAATCTCTCTTCTTTCCGGTTGGAGACAGTGTTAGTGTCGGGGCAAGATAGGTGCACGGTTTGCGTCGAACGTACCATAGACTCGGAAATCATTTTGGACGCACCCAATGGAAGTCCTATGTGATGTGGGTCATGTGGAATCTCACTTCTCTCCCGTTTGGAGACTGTGTTAGTGTCGGCGCAAGATAGGTGTACAGTTTGTGCCAAATGTGCCATCGGCTTAGAAATCATTTTGGACGCACCCGATGGTAATCCAAGGTGACGAGTCTCAAGCTTAAAGCTCAGCCTGTTTGGGGATAGTGCTAATCTTGATGTAAGATATGTGCACGGTTCATGTCAAACGTACCATAGGCTCGAAAAATCATTTTTGACGCACCGATGGAACTCCTAGGTGACGTGGGTCATGTGGAATCTCACTTCTTTCCATTTGGAGACAGTGTTAGTGTCGATTGCAAAAAAGGTTCATGGTTTGCCCTAGAAGTACCATAGGCTCATAAATCATTTTGGACGCACCCAATGGTAACACTAGGTTACAAGGCTCAAGTGGAAGCCCATTTCGGTCCGTTTGGAGATAGTGCTAATCTTGACGCACGATAGGAGCACGGTTTGCGTCGAACGTACCATAGGCTCGGAAATCGTTTTGGACACACTTGATGGAACTCCAAGGTGACGTGGGTCATTTGGAATCTCGCTTCTTTCCGTTTGGAGACAATGTTAGTGTCGGGTCAAGATAGGTGCATGGTTCGCGCTAGACATACCACAGGCTTAGAAATCGTTTTGGATGCACCAGATGGTACCACTAGGTGATGAGACTCAAGTGGAAGCTCGTCTCGGTCCATTTGAAGATAGTGCTAATCTTGACGCAAGATTGGAGCACGGTTTGCGTCGAACGTACCATAGACTTAGAAATTGTTTGGGACACACCCGATGGAACTCCTAGGTGATGTGGGTCATATGGAATCTCTCTTCTTTCCGGTTGGAGACAGTGTTAGTGTCGGGGCAAGATAGGTGCACGGTTTGCGTCGAACGTACCATAGACTCGGAAATCATTTTGGACGCACCCAATGGAAGTCCTATGTGATGTGGGTCATGTGGAATCTCACTTCTCTCCCGTTTGGAGACTGTGTTAGTGTCGGCGCAAGATAGGTGTACAGTTTGTGCCAAATGTGCCATCGGCTTAGAAATCGTTTTGGACGCACCCGATGGTAATCCAAGGTGACGAGTCTCAAGCGAAAGCTCAGCCTGTTTGGGGATAGTGCTAATCTTGATGTAAGATATGTGCACGGTTCATGTCAAACGTACCATAGGCTCGAAAATCATTTTGGACGCACCCGATGGAACTCCTAGGTGACGTGGGTCATGTGGAATCTCACTTCTTTCCATTTGGAGACAGTGTTAGTGTCAGTGCAAAAAGGTTCATGGTTTGCCCTAGAAGTACCATAGGCTCATAAATCATTTTGGACGCACCCATTGGTAACACTAGGTTACAAGGCTCAAGTGGAAGCCCATTTCGGTCCGTTTGGAGATAGTGCTAATCTTGACGCAAGATAGGAGCATGGTTTGCATCGAACGTACCATAGGCTCAGAAATTGTTTTGGACACACTTAACTCCAAGGTGACGTGGGTCATTTGGAATCTTGCTTCTTTCCGTTTGGAGACAGTGTTAGTGTCGGGTCAAGATAGGTGCATGGTTCGCGCTAGACATACCACAGGCTTAGAAATCTTTTTGGATGCACCAGATGGTACCACTAGGTGATGAGACTCAAGTGGAAGCTCGTCTCGGTCCATTTGAAGATAGTGCTAATCTTGACGCAAGATTGGAGCACGGTTTCCGTCGAACGTACCATAGGCTTAGAAATTGTTTGGGAGACACCCGATGGAACTCCTAGGTGATGTGGGTCATAAGGAATCTCTCTTCTTCCCGTTTGGAGACAGTGTTAGTGTCGGTGCAAGATAGGTGCATGGTTTGCGCTAGACGTACCATAGGCTTAGAAATCGTATTGGACACACCTGATGGTACCACTAGGTGACGAGGCTCTAGTGGAAGCTCGTTTCAGTCCTTTCGGAGATAGTGCTAATCTTGACGCAAGATAGGTGCACGGTTTGCGTCGAACGTACCATAGACTCGGAAATCATTTTGGACGCACCCAATGGAAGTCCTATGTGATGTGGGTCATGTGGAATCTCACTTCTCTCCCGTTTGGAGACTGTGTTAGTGTCGGTGCAATATAGGTGTACAGTTTGTGCCAAACGTGCCATCGGCTTAGAAATCGTTTTGGACGCACCCGATGGTAATCCTAGGTGACGTGTCTCAAGCGAAAGCTCAGCCTGTTTGGGGATAGTGCTAATCTTGATGTAAGATTGGTGCACGGTTTGTGTCAAACGTACCATAGGCTCGAAAATCGTTTTGGACGGACCCGATGGAACTCCTAGGTGATGTGGGTCATGTGGAATCTCACTTCTTTCCATTTAGAGACAGTGTTAGTGTTAGTGCAAAAAGGTTCATGGTTTTCCCTAGACATACCATAGGCTCATAAATCATTTTGGACGCACCCAATGGTAACACTAGGTTACAAGGCTCAAGTGGAAGCCCATTTCGGTCCGTTTGGAGATAGTGCTAATCTTGACGCAAGATAGGAGCACGGTTTGCGTCGAACGTACCATAGGCTCGGAAATCATTTTGGACACACTTGATGGAACTCCAAGGTGACGTGGGTCATTTGGAATCTCGCTTCTTTCTGTTTGGAGACAGTGTTAGTGTCGGTGCAAGATAGGTGCATGGTTAGCACTAGACACACCACAGGCTTAGAAATCGTTTTGGATGCACCTGATGGTACCACAAGGTGACGAGGCTGAAGTGGTAGCTCGTTTCGGTCCGTTTGAAGATAGTGCTAATCTTGACACAAAATAGGAACACGGTTTGCGTCGAACGTACCATAGGCTCGGAAATCATTTTGGACACACTTGATGGAACTCCAAGGTGACGTGGGTCATTTGGAATCTCGCTTCTTTCCGTTTGGAGACAGTGTTAGTGTCGGGTCAAGATAGGTGCATGGTTCGCGCTAGACATACATGAGCATAGAAATCATTTTTGATGCACCCGATGGTACCACTAGGTGACGAGACTCAAGTGGAAGCTCGTCTCAGTCCATTTGAAGATAGTGCTAATCTTGACGCAAGATAGGAGCACGGTTTGCGTCAAACGTACCATAGGCTCGTAAATCGTTTTGGACGCACCCGATGGAACTCCTAGGTGAAGTGGGTCATATGGAGTCTCGCTACTTTCTGTTTGGAGACACTATTAGTGTCGGTGCAATATAGGTGCATGGTTTGCGGTTGACATACCATAGCCTCAGAAATCATTTTGGACGCACTCGATGGTACCACTAGGTGACGAGGCTCAAGTGGAAGCTAGTTTCGGTCCTTTCGGATATAGTGCTAATCTTGACGCAAGATAGGAGCACGGTTTGCGTCGAACGTACCATAGGCTTAGAAATTGTTTGGGACACACCCGATGGAACTCCTAGGTGATGTGGGTCATATGGAATCTCTCTTCTTTCCGGTTGGAGACAGTGTTAGTGTCGGGGCAAGATAGGTGCACGGTTTGCGTCGAACGTACCATAGACTCGGAAATCATTTTGGACGCACCCAATGGAAGTCCTATGTGATGTGGGTCATGTGGAATCTCACTTCTCAACCATTTGGAGACTGTGTTAGTGTCGGCGCAAGATAGGTGTACAGTTTGTGCCAAATGTGCCATCGGCTTAGAAATCATTTTGGACGCACCCGATGGTAATCCTCGTTGACGAGTCTCAAGCGAAAGCTCAGCCTGTTTGGGGATAGTGCTAATCTTGATGTAAGATATGTACACGGTTCGTGTCAAACGTACCATAGGCTCGAAAATCATTTTGGACGCACCCGATGGAACTCCTAGGTGACGTGGGTCATGTGGAATCTCACTTCTTTCCATTTGGAGACAGTGTTAGTGTCAGTGCAAAAAGGTTCATGGTTTGCCCTAGAAGTACCATAGGCTCATAAATCATTTTGGACGCACCCAATGGTAACACTAGGTTACAAGGCTCAAGTGGAAGCCCATTTCGGTCCGTTTGGAGATAGTGCTAATCTTGACGCAAGATAGGAGCATGGTTTGCGTCGAACGTACCATAGGCTCAGAAATTGTTTTGGACACACTTAACTCCAAGGTGACGTGGGTCATTTGGAATCTCGCTTCTTTCCGTTTGGAGACAATGTTAGTGTCGGTTCAAGATAGGTGCATGGTTCGCGCTAGACATACCACAGGCTTAGAAATCGTTTTGGATGCACCAGATGGTACCACTAGGTGATGAGACTCAAGTGGAAGCTCGTCTCGGTCCATTTGAAGATAGTGCTAATCTTGACGCAAGATTGGAGCACGGGTTTGCGTCGCCGAACGCACTATAGGCTTAGAAATTGTTTGGGACACACCCGATGGAACTCCTAGGTGATGTGGGTCATATGGAATCTCTCTTCTTTCCGGTTGGAGACAGTGTTAGTGTCGGGGCAAGATAGGTGCACGGTTTACGTCGAACGTACCATAGACTCGGAAATCATTTTGGACGCACCCAATGGAAGTCCTATGTGATGTGGGTCATGTGGAATCTCACTTCTCTCCCGTTTGGAGACTGTGTTAGTGTCGGCGCAAGATAGGTGTACAGTTTGTGCCAAATGTGCCATCGGCTTAGAAATCATTTTGGACGCACCGATGGTAATCCTAGGTGATGAGTCTCAAGCTTAAAGCTCAGCCTGTTTGGGGATAGTGCTAATCTTGATGTAAGATATGTGCACGGTTCATGTCAAACGTACCATAGGCTCAAAAATCATTTTGGACGCACCCGATGGAACTCCTAGGTGACGTGGGTCATGTGGAATCTCACTTCTTTCCATTTGGAGACAGTGTTAGTGTCAGTGCAAAAAGGTTCATGGTTTGCCCTAAAAGTACCATAGGCTCATAAATCATTTTGGACGCACCCAATGGTAACACTAGGTTACAAGGCTCAAGTGGAAGCCCATTTCGGTCCGTTTGGAGATAGTGCTAATCTTGACGCAAGATAGGAGCATGGTTTGCGTCGAACGTACCATAGGCTCAGAAATTGTTTTGGACACACTTAACTCCAAGGTGACGTGGGTCATTTGGAATCTCGCTTCTTTCCGTTTGGAGACAATGTTAGTGTCGGTTCAAGATAGGTGCATGGTTCGCGCTAGACATACCACAGGCTTAGAAATCATTTTGGATGCACCAGATGGTACCACTAGGTGATGAGACTCAAGTGGAAGCTCGTCTCGGTCCATTTGAAGATAGTGCTAATCTTGACGCAAGATTGGAGCACGGTTTGCGTCGAACGTACCATAGGCTTAGAAATTGTTTGGGACACACCCGATGGAACTCCTAGGTGATGTGGGTCATATGGAATCTCTCTTCTTTCCGGTTGGAGACAGTGTTAGTGTCGGGGCAAGATAGGTGCACGGTTTACGTCGAACGTACCATAGACTCGGAAATCATTTTGGACGCACCCAATGGAAGTCCTATGTGATGTGGGTCATGTGGAATCTCACTTCTCTCCCGTTTGGAGACTGTGTTAGTGTCGGCGCAAGATAGGTGTACAGTTTGTGCCAAATGTGCCATCGGCTTAGAAATCATTTTGGACGCACCCGATGGTAATCCTAGGTGACGAGTCTCAAGCGAAAGCTCAGCCTGTTTGGGGATAGTGCTAATCTTGATGTAAGATATGTACACGGTTCGTGTCAAACGTACCATAGGCTCGAAAATCATTTTGGATGCACCCGATGGAACTCCTAGGTGACGTGGGTCATGTGGAATCTCACTTCTTTCCATTTGGAGACAGTGTTAGTGTCAGTGCAAAAAGGTTCATGGTTTGCCCTAAAAGTACCATAGGCTCATAAATCATTTTGGACGCACCCAATGGTAACACTAGGTTACAAGGCTCAAGTGGAAGCCCATTTCGGTCCGTTTGGAGATAGTGCTAATCTTGACGCAAGATAGGAGCATGGTTTGCGTCGAACGTACCATAGGCTCAGAAATTGTTTTGGACACACTTAACTCCAAGGTGACGTGGGTTATTTGGAATCTCGCTTCTTTCCGTTTGGAGACAATGTTAGTGTCGGGTCAAGATAGGTGCATGGTTCGCGCTAGACATACCGCAGGCATAGAAATCATTTTTGATGCACCCGATGGTACCACTAGGTGACGAGACTCAAGTGGAAGCTCGTCTCAGTCCATTTGAAGATAGTGCTAATCTTGACGCAAGATAGGAGCACGGTTTGCGTCAAACGTACCATAGGCTCGTAAATCGTTTTGGACGCACCCGATGGAACTCCTAGGTGAAGTGGGTCATATGGAGTCTCGCTACTTTCTGTTTGGAGACACTATTAGTGTCGGTGCAATATAGGTGCATGGTTTGCGGTTGACATACCATATCCTCAGAAATCATTTTGGACGCACTCGATGGTACCACTAGGTGACGAGGCTCAAGTGGAAGCTAGTTTCGGTCCTTTCGGATATAGTGCTAATCTTGACGCAAGATAGGAGCACGGTTTGCGTCGAATGTACCATAGGCTTAGAAATTGTTTGGGACACACCCGATGGAACTCCTAGGTGATGTGGGTCATATGGAATCTCTCTTCTTTCCGGTTGGAGACAGTGTTAGTGTCGGGGCAAGATAGTTGCACGGTTTGCGTCGAACGTACCACAGACTCGGAAATCATTTTGGACGCACCCAATGGAAGTCCTATGTGATGTGGGTCATGTGGAATCTCACTTCTCTCCCGTTTGGAGACTGTGTTAGTGTCGGCGCAAGATAGGTGTACAGTTTGTGCCAAATGTGCCATCGGCTTAGAAATCATTTTCGACGCACCCGATGGTAATCCTAGGTGACGAGTCTCAAGCGAAAGCTCAGCCTGTTTGGGGATAGTGCTAATCTTGATGTAAGATATGTACACGGTTCGTGTCAAACGTACCATAGGCTCGAAAATCATTTTGGATGCACCCGATGGAACTCCTAGGTGACGTGGGTCATGTGGAATCTCACTTCTTTCCATTTGGAGACAGTGTTAGTGTCAGTGCAAAAAGGTTCATGGTTTGCCCTAAAAGTACCATAGGCTCATAAATCATTTTGGACGCACCCAATGGTAACACTAGGTTACAAGGCTCAAGTGGAAGCCCATTTCGGTCCGTTTGGAGATAGTGCTAATCTTGACGCAAGATAGGAGCATGGTTTGCGTCGAACGTACCATAGGCTCAGAAATTGTTTTGGACACACTTAACTCCAAGGTGACGTGGGTTATTTGGAATCTCGCTTCTTTCCGTTTGGAGACAATGTTAGTGTCGGGTCAAGATAGGTGCATGGTTCGCGCTAGACATACCACAGGCTTAGAAATCATTTTGGATGCACCAGATGGTACCACTAGGTGATGAGACTCAAGTGGAAGCTCGTCTCGGTCCATTTGAAGATAGTGCTAATCTTGACGCAAGATTGGAGCACGGTTTGCGTCGAACGTACCATAGGCTTAGAAATTGTTTGGGACACACCCGAGGGAACTCCTAGGTGATGTGGGTCATATGGAATCTCTCTTCTTTCCGTTTGGAGACATTGTTAGTGTCGGGGCAAGATTGGTGCACGGTTTGTGTCGAACGTACCATAGACTCGGAAATCATTTTGGACGCACCCAATGGAAGTCCTATGTGATGTGGGTCATGTGGAATCTCACTTCTCTCCCGTTTGGAGACTGTGTTAGTGTCGGCGCAAGATAGGTGTACAGTTTGTGCCAAATGTGCCATCGGCTTAGAAATCATTTTGGACGCACCCGATGGTAATCCTAGGTGACGAGTCTCAAGCGAAAGCTCAGCCTGTTTGGGGATAGTGCTAATCTTGATGTAAGATATGTGCACGGTTCATGTCAAATGTACCATAGGCTCGAAAATCATTTTGGACGCACCCGATGGAACTCCTAGGTGACGTGGGTCATGTGGAATCTCACTTCTTTCCATTTGGAGACAGTGTTAGTGTCAGTGCAAAAAGGTTCATGGTTTGCCCTAGAAGTACCATAGGCTCATAAATCATTTTGGACGCACCCATTGGTACCACTAGGTTACAAGGCTCCAGTGGAAGCCCATTTCGGTCCGTTTGGAGATAGTGCTAATCTTGACGCAAGATAGGAGCACGGTTTGCGTCGAACGTACCATAGGCTTAGAAATTGTTTGGGACACACCCGAGGGAACTCCTAGGTGATGTGGGTCATATGGAATCTCTCTTCTTTCCGTTTGGAGACATTGTTAGTGTCGGGGCAAGATTGGTGCACGGTTTGTGTCGAACGTACCATAGACTCGGAAATCATTTTGGACGCACCCAATGGAAGTCCTATGTGATGTGGGTCATGTGGAATCTCACTTCTCTCCCGTTTGGAGACTGTGTTAGTGTCGGCGCAAGATAGGTGTACAGTTTGTGCCAAATGTGCCATCGGCTTAGAAATCATTTTGGACGCACCCGATGGTAATCCTAGGTGACGAGTCTCAAGCGAAAGCTCAGCCTGTTTGGGGATAGTGCTAATCTTGATGTAAGATATGTGCACGGTTCATGTCAAATGTACCATAGGCTCGAAAATCATTTTGTACGCACCCGATGGAACTCCTAGGTGACGTGGGTCATGTGGAATCTCACTTCTTTCCATTTGGAGACAGTGTTAGTGTCAGTGCAAAAAGGTTCATGGTTTGCCCTAGACATACCATAGGCTCATAAATCATTTTGGACGCACCCAATGGTAACACTAGGTTACAAGGCTCAAGTGGAAGCCCATTTCGGTCCGTTTGGAGATAGTGCTAATCTTGACGCAAGATAGGAGCACGGTTTGCGTCGAACGTACCATAGGCTCGGAAATCGTTTTGGACACACTTGATGGAACTCCAAGGTGACGTGGGTCATTTGGAATCTCGCTTCTTTCTATTTGGAGACAGTGTTAGTGTCGGTGCAAGATAGGTGCATGGTTAGCGCTAGACACACCACAGGCTTAGAAATCGTTTTGGATGCACCCGATGGTACCACAAGGTGACGAGGCTCAAGTGGTAGCTCGTTTCGGTCCGTTTGAAGATAGGGCTAATCTTGACGCAAGATAGGAACACGGTTTGCTTCGAACGTACCATAGGCTCGGAAATCATTTTGGACACACTTGATGGAACTCCAAGGTGACGTGGGTCATTTGGAATCTCGCTTCTTTCCGTTTGGAGACAGTGTTAGTGTCGGGTCAAGATAGGTGCATGGTTCGCGCTAGACATACCGCAGGCATAGAAATCGTTTTTGATGCACCCGATGGTACCACTAGGTGACGAGACTCAAGTGGAAGCTCGTCTCAGTCCATTTGAAGATAGTGCTAATCTTGACGCAAGATAGGAGCACGGTTTGCGTCAAAGCGTACCATAGGCTCGTAAATCGCTTTTGGACGCACCGATGGAACTCCTAGGTGAAGTGGGTCATATGGAGTCTCGCTACTTTCTGTTTGGAGACACTATTAGTGTCGGTGCAATATAGGTGCATGGTTTTGCGGTTGACATACCATAGCCTCAGAAATCATTTTGGGACTTTTCGATGGTACCACTAGGTGACGAGGCTCAAGTGGAAGCTAGTTTCGGTCCTTTCGGATATAGTGCTAATCTTGACGCAAGATAGGAGCACGGTTTGCGTCGAACGTACCATAGGCTTAGAAATTGTTTGGGACACACCCGATGGAACTCCTAGGTGATGTGGGTCATATGGAATCTCTCTTCTTTCCGTTTGTAGACAGTGTTAGTGTCGGGGCAAGATAGGTGCACGGTTTGCGTCGAACGTACCATAGACTCGTAAATCATTTTGGACGCACCCAATGGAAGTCGTATGTGATGTGGGTCATGTGGAATCTCACTTCTCTCCCGTTTGGAGACAGTGTTAGTGTCGGCGCAAGATAGGTGTACAATTTGTGCCAAATGTGCCATCGGCTTAGAAATCGTTTTGGACGCACCCGATGGTAATCCTAGGTGACGAGTGTCAAGCGAAAGCTCAGCCTGTTTGGGGATAGTGCTAATCTTGATGTAAGATATGTGCACGGTTCGTGTCAAACGTACCATAGGCTCGAAAATCATTTTGGACGCACCCGATGGAACTCCTTGGTGACATGGGTCATGTGGAATCTCACTTCTTTCCATTTGGAGACAGTGTTAGTGTCAGTGCAAAAAGGTTCATGGTTTGCCCTAGAAGTACCATAGGCTCATAAATCATTTTGGACGCACCCAATGGTAACACTAGGTTACAAGGCTCAAGTGGAAGCCGATTTCGGTCCGTTTGGAGATAGTGCTAATCTTGACGCAAGATAGGAGCATGGTTTGCGTCGAACGTACCATAGGCTCAGAAATTGTTTTGGACACACTTAACTCCAAGGTGACGTGGGTCATTTGGAATCTCGCTTCTTTCCGTTTGGAGACAGTGTTAGTGTCGGGTCAAGATAGGTGCATGGTTCGCGCTAGACATACCACAGAATTAGAAATCATTTTGGATGCACCAGATGGTACCACTAGGTGACGACACACAAGTGGAAGCTCGTCTCGGTCCATTTGAAGATAGTGCTAATCTTGACGCAAGATTGGAGCACGGTTTGCGTCGAACGTACCATAGGCTTAGAAATTGTTTGGGACACACCCGATGGAACTCCTAGGTGAAGTGGGTCATATGGAATCTCCCTTCTTTCCGTTTGGAGACAGTGTTAGTGTCGGTGCAAGATAGGTGCATGGTTTGCGCTAGACGTACCATAGTCTTAGAAATCGTATTGGACACACCTGATGGTACCACTAGGTGACGAGGCTCTAGTGGAAGCTCGTTTCAGTCCTTTCGGATATAGTGCTAATCTTGACGCAAGATAGGTGCACGGTTTGCGTCGAACGTACCATAGACTCGGAAATCATTTTGGACGCACCCAATGGAAGTCCTATGTGATGTGGGTCATGTGGAATCTCACTTCTCTCCCGTTTGGAGACTGTGTTAGTGTCGGTGCAAGATAGGTGTACAGTTTGTGCCAAACGTGCCATCGGCTTAGAAATCGTTTTGGACGCACCCGATGGTAATCCTAGGTGACGACTCTCAAGCGAAAGCTCAGCCTGTTTGGGGATAGTGCTAATCTTGATGTAAGATAGGTGCACGGTCGGTGTCAAACGTACCATAGGCTCGAAAATCGTTTTGGACGCACCCGATGGAACTCCTAGGTGATGTGGGTCATGTGGAATCTCACTTCTTTCCATTTAGAGACAGTGTTAGTGTCAGTGCAAAAAGGTTCATGGTTTGCCCTAGACATACCATAGGCTCATAAATCATTTTGGACGCACCCAATGGTAACACTAGGTTACAAGGCTCAAGTGGAAGCCCATTTCGGTCCGTTTGGAGATAGTGCTAATCTTGACGCAAGATAGGAGCACGGTTTGCGTCGAACGTACCATAGGCTCAGAAATTGTTTTGGACACACTTAACTCCAAGGTGACGTGGGTCATTTGGAATCTCGCTTCTTTCCGTTTGGAGACAGTGTTAGTGTCGGGTCAAGATAGGTGCATGGTTCGCGCTAGACATACCACAGAATTAGAAATCATTTTGGATGCACCAGATGGTACCACTACGTGACGACACACAAGTGGAAGCTCGTCTCGGTCCATTTGAAGATAGTGCTAATCTTGACGCAAGATTGGAGCACGGTTTGCGTCGAACGTACCATAGGCTTAGAAATTGTTTGGGACACACCCGATGGAACTCCTAGGTGATGTGGGTCATATGGAATCTCTCTTCTTTCCGTTTGTAGACAGTGTTAGTGTCGGGGCAAGATAGGTGCACGGTTTGCGTCGAACGTACCATAGACTCGTAAATCATTTTGGACGCACCCAATGGAAGTCGTATGTGATGTGGGTCATGTGGAATCTCACTTCTCTCCCGTTTGGAGACTGTGTTAGTGTCGGCGCAAGATAGGTGTACAGTTTGTGCCAAACGTGCCATTGGCTTAGAAATCATTTTGGACGCACCCGATGGTAATCCTAGGTGACGAGTCTCAAGCGAAAGCTCAGCCTGTTTGGGGATAGTGCTAATCTTGATGTAAGATATGTGCACGGTTCGTGTCAAACGTACCATAGGCTCGAAAATCATTTTGGACGCACCCGATGGAACTCCTTGGTGACATGGGTCATGTGGAATCTCACTTCTTTCCATTTGGAGACAGTGTTAGTGTCAGTGCAAAAAGGTTCATGGTTTGCCCTAGAAGTACCATAGGCTCATAAATCATTTTGGACGCACCCAATGGTAACACTAGGTTACAAGGCTCAAGTGGAAGCCGATTTCGGTCCGTTTGGAGATAGTGCTAATCTTGACGCAAGATAGGAGCATGGTTTGCGTCGAACGTACCATAGGCTCAGAAATTGTTTTGGACACACTTAACTCCAAGGTGACGTGGGTCATTTGGAATCTCGCTTCTTTCCGTTTGGAGACAGTGTTAGTGTCGGGTCAAGATAGGTGCATGGTTCGCGCTAGACATACCACAGAATTAGAAATCATTTTGGATGCACCAGATGGTACCACTAGGTGACGACACACAAGTGGAAGCTCGTCTCGGTCCATTTGAAGATAGTGCTAATCTTGACGCAAGATTGGAGCACGGTTTCATGCCGAACGTACCATAGGCTTAGAAATTGTTTGGGACACACCGATGGAACTCCTAGGTGAAGTGGGTCATATGGAATCTCTCCTTCTTTCCGTTTGGAGACAGTGTCGGGTGCAAGATAGGTGCATGGGTCAAGATAGGTGCATGGTTTGGGGTGACGAGGCTCTAGTGGAAGCTCGTTTCAGTCCTTTCGGAGATAGTGCTAATCTTGACGCAACATAGGTGCACGGTTTGCGTCGAACGTACCATAGACTCGGAAATCATTTTGGACGCACACAATGGAAGTCCTATGTGATGTGGGTCATGTGGAATCTCACTTCTCTCCCGTTTGGAGACTGTGTTAGTGTCGGCGCAAGATAGGTGTACAGTTTGTGCCAAACGTGCCATTGGCTTAGAAATCATTTTGGACGCACCCGATGGTAATCCTAGGTGACGAGTCTCAAGCGAAAGCTCAGCCTGTTTGGGGATAGTGCTAATCTTGATGTAAGATATGTGCACGGTTCGTGTCAAACGTACCATAGGCTCGAAAATCATTTTGGACGCACCCGATGGAACTCCTAGGTGACGTGGGTCATGTGGAATCTCACTTCTTTTCATTTGGAGACAGTGTTAGTGTCAGTGCAAAAAGGTTCATGGTTTGCCCTAGAAGTACCATAGGCTCATAAATCATTTTGGACGCACCCAATGGTAACACTAGGTTACAAGGCTCAAGTGGAAGCCCATTTCGGTCTGTTTGGAGATAGTGCTAATCTTGACGCAAGATAGGAGCATGGTTTGCGTCGAACGTACCATAGGCTCAGAAATTATTTTGGACACACTTGATGGAACTCCAAGGTGACATGGGTCATTTGGAATCTCGCTTCTTTCCGTTTGGAGACAGTGTTAGTGTCGGGTCAAGATAGGTGCATGGTTTGCGCTAGACATACCACAGGCTTAGAAATCATTTTGGATGCACCCGATGGTACCGCAAGGTGACGAGCCTCAATTGGTAGCTCGTTTCGGTCCGTTTGAAGATAGTGCTAATCTTGACGCAAGATAGGAACACGGTTTGCGCGTCGAACGTACCATAGGCTCGGAAATCATTTGGGACACACTTGATGGAACTCCAAGGTGACGTGGGTCATATGGAATCTCGCTTCTTTTAGTTTTGGAAACAGTGTTAGCGTCAGAGTCAAGATAGTGCATGGTTTGGGGGTGACGAGGCTCTAGTGGAAGTTCGTTTCAGTACTTTTGGAGATAGTGCTAACCTTGATGCAAGATAGGTGCACGGTTTTGCGTCGAACGCACGTACATAGACTCGGAAATCATTTTGGACGCACCCAATGGAAGTCCTATGTGATGTGGGTCATGTGGAATCTCACTTCTCTCCCGTTTGGAGACTGTGTTAGTGTCGGCGCAAGATAGGTGTACAGTTTGTGCCAAATGTGCCATCGGCTTAGAAATCGTTTTGGACGTACCCGATGGTAATCCTAGGTGACGAGTCTCAAGCTTAAAGCTCAGCCTATTTGGGGATAGTGCTAATCTTGATGTAAGATATGTGTGCGCGGTTCATGTCAAACGTACCATAGGCTCAAAAATCATTTTGGACGCACCCGATGGAACGCCTAGGTGACGTGGGTCATGTGGAATCTCACTTCTTTCCATTTGGAGACAGTGTTAGTGTCAGTGCAAAAAGGTTCATGGTTTGCCCTAGAAGTACCATAGGCTCATAAATCATTTTGGACGCACCCAATGGTAACACTAGGTTACAAGGCTCAAGTGGAAGCCCATTTCGGTCCGTTTGGAGATAGTGCTAATCTTGACGCAAGATAGGAGCATGGTTTGCATCGAACGTACCATAGGCTCAGGAATTGTTTTGGACACACTTAACTCCAAGGTGACGTGGGTCATTTGGAATCTTGCTTCTTTCCGTTTGGAGACAGTGTTAGTGTCGGGTCAAGATAGGTGCATGGTTCGCGCTAGACATACCACAGGCTTAGAAATCTTTTTGGATGCACCAGATGGTACCACTAGGTGATGAGACTCAAGTGGAAGCTCGTCTCGGTCCATTTGAAGATAGTGCTAACCTTGACGCAAGATAGGTGCACGGTTTGCGTCGAACGTACCATAGACTCGGAAATCATTTTGGACGCACCCAATGGAAGTCCTATGTGATGTGGGTCATGTGGAATCTCACTTCTCTCCCGTTTGGAGACTGTGTTAGTGTCGGCGCAAGATAGGTGTACAGTTTGTGCCAAATGTGCCATCGGCTTAGAAATCGTTTTGGACGTACCCGATGGTAATCCTAGGTGACGAGTCTCAAGCGAAAGCTCAGCCTGTTTGGGGATAGTGCTAATCTTGATGTAAGATATGTGCGCGGTTCATGTCAAACGTACCATAGGCTCGAAAATCATTTTGGACGCACCCGATGGAACGCCTAGGTGACGTGGGTCATGTGGAATCTCACTTCTTTCCATTTGGAAACAGTGTTAGTGTCAGTGCAAAAAGGTTCATGGTTTGCCCTAGAAGTACCAAAGGCTCATAAATCATTTTGGACGCACCCAATGGTAACACTAGGTTACAAGGCTCAAGTGGAAGCCCATTTCGGTCCGTTTGGAGATAGTGCTAATCTTGACGCAAGATAGGAGCATGGTTTGCATCGAACGTACCATAGGCTCTCGAGAAATTGTTTTTGGACACACTTAACTCCAAGGTGACGTGGGTCATTTGGAATCTTGCTTCTTTCCGTTTGGAGACAGTGTTAGTGTCAGGTCAAGATAGGTGCATGGTTCGCGCTAGACATACCACAGGCTTAGAAATCTTTTTGGATGCACCAGATGGTACCACTAGGTGATGAGGCTCAAGTGGAAGCTCGTCTCGGTCCATTTGAAGATAGTGCTAATCTTGACGCAAGATTGGAGCACGGTTTCCGTCGAACGTACCATAGGCTTAGAAATTGTTTGGGAGACACCCGATGGAACTCCTAGGTGATGTGGGTCATAAGGAATCTCTCTTCTTCCCGTTTGGAGACAGTGTTAGTGTCGGTGCAAGATAGGTGCATGGTTTGCGCTAGACGTACCATAGGCTTAGAAATCGTATTGGACACACCTGATGTTACCACTAGGTACCGAGGCTCTAGTGGAAGCTCGTTTCAGTCCTTTCGGAGATAGTGATAATCTTGACGCAAGATAGGTGCACGGTTTGCGTCGAAGGTACCATAGACTCGGAAATCATTTTGGACGCACCCAATGGAAGTCCTATGTGATGTGGGTCATGTGGAATCTCACTTCTCTCCCGTTTGGAGACTGTGTTAGTGTCGGCGCAAGATAGGTGTACATACAGTTTGTGCAAATGTGCCATCGGCTTAGAAATCGTTTTGGACGCACCGATGGTAATCCTAGGTGACGAGTCTCAAGCTTAAAGCTCAGCCTGTTTGGGGATAGTGCTAATCTTGATGTAAGATATGTGCGCGGTTCATGTCAAACGTACCATAGGCTCGAAAATCATTTTGGACGCACCCGATGGAACTCCTAGGTGATGTGGGTCATGTGGAATCTCACTTCTTTACATTTAGAGACAGTGTTAGTGTCAGTGCAAAAAGGTTCATGGTTTGCCCTAGACATACCATAGGCTCATAAATCATTTTGGACGCACCCAATGGTAACACTAGGTTACAAGGCTCAAGTGGAAGCCCATTTCGGTCCGTTTGGAGATAGTGCTAATCTTGACGCAAGATAGGAGCACGGTTTGCGTCGAACGTACCATAGGCTCGGAAATCGTTTTGGACACACGTAACTCCAAGGTGACGTGGGTCATTTGGAATCTCGCTTCTTTCCGTTTGGAGACAGTGTTAGTGTCGGGTCAAGATAGGTGCATGGTTCACGCTAGACATACCACAGGCTTAGAAATGGTTTTGGATGCACCAGATGGTACCACTAGGTGATGAGACTCAAGTGGAAGCTCGTCTCGGTCCATTTGAAGATAGTGCTAATCTTGACGCAAGATTGGAGCACGGTTTCCGTCGAACGTACCATAGGCTTAGAAATTGTTTGGGAGACACCCGATGGAACTCCTAGGTGATGTGGGTCATAAGGAATCTCTCTTCTTCCCGTTTGGAGACAGTGTTAGTGTCGGTGCAAGATAGGTGCATGGTTTGCGCTAGACGTACCATAGGCTTAGAAATCGTATTGGACACACCTGATGTTACCACTAGGTACCGAGGCTCTAGTGGAAGCTCGTTTCAGTCCTTTCGGAGATAGTGATAATCTTGACGCAAGATAGGTGCACGGTTTGCGTCGAAGGTACCATAGACTCGGAAATCATTTTGGACGCACCCAATGGAAGTCCTATGTGATGTGGGTCATGTGGAATCTCACTTCTCTCCCGTTTGGAGACTGTGTTAGTGTCGGTGCAAGATAGGTGTACAGTTTGTGCCAAACGTGCCATCGGCTTAGAAATCGTTTTGGACGCACCCGATGGTAATCCTAGGTGACGAGTCTCAAGCGAAAGCTCAGCCTGTTTGGGGATAGTGCTAATCTTGATGTAAGATAGGTGCACGGTTTGTGTCAAATGTACCATAGGCTCGAAAATCATTTTGGACGCACCCGATGGAACTCCTAGGTGATGTGGGTCATGTGGAATCTCACTTCTTTCCATTTAGAGACAGTGTTAGTGTCAGTGCAAAAAGGTTCATGGTTTGCCCTAGACATACCATAGGCTCATAAATCATTTTGGACGCACCCAATGGTAACACTAGGTTACAAGGCTCAAGTGGAAGCCCATTTCGGTCCGTTTGGAGATAGTGCTAATCTTGACGCAAGATAGGAGCACGGTTTGCGTCGAACGTACCATAGGCTCGGAAATCGTTTTGGACACACGTAACTCCAAGGTGACGTGGGTCATTTGGAATCTCGCTTCTTTCCGTTTGGAGACAGTGTTAGTGTCGGGTCAAGATAGGTGCATGGTTCGCGCTAGACATACCACAGGCTTAGAAATGGTTTTGGATGCACCAGATGGTACCACTAGGTGATGAGACTCAAGTGGAAGCTCATCTCGGTCCATTTGAAGATAGTGCTAATCTTGACGCAAGATTGGAGCACGGTTTCCGTCGAACGTACCATAGGCTTAGAAATTGTTTGGGAGACACCCGATGGAACTCCTAGGTGATGTGGGTCATAAGGAATCTCTCTTCTTCCCGTTTGGAGACAGTGTTAGTGTCGGTGCAAGATAGGTGCATGGTTTGCGCTAGACGTACCATAGGCTTAGAAATCGTATTGGACACACCTGATGGTACCACTAGGTGACGAGGCTCTTGTGGAAGCTCGTTTCAGTCCTTTCGGAGATAGTGCTAATCTTGACGCAAGATAGGTGCACGGTTTGCGTCGAACGTACCATAGACTCGGAAATCATTTTGGACGCACCCAATGGAAGTCCTATGTGATGTGGGTCATGTGGAATCTCACTTCTCTCCCGTTTGGAGACTGTGTTAGTGTCGGTGCAATATAGGTGTACAGTTTGTGCCAAACGTGCCATCGGCTTAGAAATCGTTTTGGACGCACCCGATGGTAATCCTAGGTGACGAGTCTCAAGCGAAAGCTCAGCCTGTTTGGGGATAGTGCTAATCTTGATGTAAGATAGGTGCACGGTTTGTGTCAAATGTACCATAGGCTCGAAAATCATTTTGGACGCACCCGATGGAACTCCTAGGTGATGTGGGTCATGTGGAATCTCACTTCTTTCCATTTAGAGACAGTGTTAGTGTCAGTGCAAAAAGGTTCATGGTTTGCCCAAGACATACCATAGGCTCATAAATCATTTTGGACGCACCCAATGGTAACACTAGGTTACAAGGCTCAAGTGGAAGCCCATTTCGGTCCGTTTGGACATAGTGCTAATCTTGACGCAAGATAGGAGCATGGTTTGCGTCGAACGTACCATAGGCTCAGAAATTGTTTTGGACACACTTAACTCCAAGGTGACGTGGGTCATTTGGAATCTCGCTTCTTTCCGTTTGGAGACAGTGTTAGTGTCGGGTCAAGATAGGTGCATGGTTCACGCTAGACATACCACAGGCTTAGAAATGGTTTTGGATGCACCAGATGGTACCACTAGGTGATGAGACTCAAGTGGAAGCTCGTCTCGGTCCATTTGAAGATAGTGCTAATCTTGACGCAAGATAGGAACACGGTTTGCGTCGAACGTACCATAGGCTCGGAAATCATTTTGGACACACTTGATGGAACTCCAAGGTGACGTGGGTCATTTGGAATCTCGCTTCTTTCCGTTTGGAGACAGTGTTAGTGTCGGGTCAAGATAGGTGCATGGTTCGCGCTAGACATACCGCAGGCATAGAAATTGTTTTTGATGCACCCGATGGTACCACTACGTGACGAGACTCAAGTGGAAGCTCGTCTCAGTCCATTTGAAGATAGTGCTAATCTTGACGCAAGATAGGAGCACGGTTTGCGTCAAACGTACCATAGGCTCGTAAATCGTTTTGGACGCACCCGATGGAACTCCTAGGTGAAGTGGGTCATATGGAGTCTCGCTACTTTCTGTTTGGAGACACTATTAGTGTCGGTGCAATATAGGTGCATGGTTTGTGGTTGACATACCATAGCCTCAGAAATCATTTTGGACGCACTCGATGGTACCACTAGGTGACGAGGCTCAAGTGGAAGCTAGTTTCGGTCCATTTGAAGATAGTGCTAATCTTGACGCAAGATTGGAGCACGGTTTGCGTCAAACGTACCATAGGCTCGTAAATCGTTTTGGACGCACCCGATGGAACTCCTAGGTGAAGTGGGTCATATGGAGTCTCGCTACTTTCTGTTTGGAGACACTATTAGTGTCGGTGCAATATAGGTGCATGGTTTGCGGTTGACATACCATAGCCTCAGAAATCATTTTGGACGCACTCGATGGTACCACTAGGTGACGAGGCTCAAGTGGAAGCTAGTTTCGGTCCTTTCGGATATAGTGCTAATCTTGACGCAAGATAGGAGCACGGTTTGCGTCGAACGTACCATAGGCTTAGAAATTGTTTGGGACACACCCGATGGAACTCCTAGGTGATGTGGGTCATATGGAATCTCTCTTCTTTCCGGTTGGAGACAGTGTTAGCGTCGGGGCAAGATAGGTGCACGGTTTGTGTCGAACGTACCATAGACTCGGAAATCATTTTGGACGCACCCAATGGAAGTCCTATGTGATGTGGGTCATGTGGAATCTCACTTCTCTCCCGTTTGGAGACTGTGTTAGTGTCGGCGCAAGATAGGTGTACAGTTTGTGCCAAATGTGCCATCGGCTTAGAAATCATTTTGGACACACCCGATGGTAATCCTAGGTGACGAGTCTCAAGTGAAAGCTCAGCCTGTTTGGGGATAGTGCTAATCTTGATGTAAGATATGTACACGGTTCGTGTCAAACGTACCATAGGCTCGAAAATCATTTTGGATGCACCCGATGGAACTCCTAGGTGACGTGGGTCATGTGGAATCTCACTTCTTTCCATTTGGAGACAATGTTAGTGTTAGTGCAAAAAGGTTCATGGTTTGCCCTAGAAGTACCATAGGCTCATAAATGATTTTGGACGCACCCAATGGTAACACTAGGTTACAAGGCTCAAGTGGAAGCCCATTTTGGTCCGTTTGGAGATAGTGCTAATCTTGACGCAAGATAGGAGCATGGTTTGCATCGAACGTACCATAGGCTCAGAAATTGTTTTGGACACACCTAACTCCAAGGTGACGTGGGTCATTTGGAATCTCGCTTCTTTCCGTTTGGAGACAGTGTTAGTGTCGGGTCAAGATAGGTGCATGGTTCGCGCTAGACATACCACAGGCTTAGAAATCGTTTTGGATGCACCAGATGGTACCACTAGGTGATGAGGCTCAAGTGGAAGCTCGTCTCGGTCCATTTGAAGATAGTGCTAATCTTGACGCAAGATTGGAGCACGGTTTGCGTCGAATGTACCATAGGCTTAGAAATTGTTTGGGAGACACCCGATGGAACTCCTAGGTGATGTGGGTCATAAGGAATCTCTCTTCTTCCTATTTGGAGACAGTGTTAGTGTCGGTGCAAGATAGGTGCATGGTTTGCGCTAGACGTACCATAGTCTTAGAAATCGTATTGGACACACCTGATGGTACCACTAGGTGACGAGGCTCTAGTGGAAGCTCGTTTCAGTCCTTTCGGAGATAGTGCTAATCTTGACGCAAGATAGGTGCACGGTTTGCGTCGAACGTACCATAGACTCGGAAATCATTTTGGACGCACCCAATGGAAGTCCTATGTGATGTGGGTCATGTGGAATCTCACTTCTCTCCCGTTTGGAGACTGTGTTAGTGTCGGTGCAAGATAGGTGTACAGTTTGTGCCAAACGTGCCATCGGCTTAGAAATCATTTTGGACGCACCCGATGGTAATCCTAGGTGACGAGTCTCAAGCGAAAGCTCAGCCTGTTTGGGGATAGTGCTAATCTTGATGTAAGATAGGTGCACGGTTTGTGTCAAACGTACCATAGGCTCGAAAATCGTTTTGGACGCACCCGATGGAACTCCTAGGTGACGTGGGTCATGTGGAATCTCACTTCTTTCCATTTGGAGACAATGTTAGTGTCAGTGCAAAAAGGTTCATGGTTTGCCCTAGAAGTACCATAGGCTCATAAATCATTTTGGACGCACCCAATGGTAACACTAGGTTACAAGGCTCAAGTGGAAGCCCATTTCGGTCTGTTTGGAGATAGTGCTAATCTTGACGCAAGATAGGAGCATGGTTTGCGTCGAACGTACCATAGGCTCAGAAATTGTTTTGGACACACTTGATGGAACTCCAAGGTGACATGGGTCATTTGGAATCTCGCTTCTTTCCGTTTGGAGACAGTGTTAGTGTCGGGTCAAGATAGGTGCATGGTTCGCGCTAGACATACCACAGGCTTAGAAATCATTTTGGATGCACCCGATGGTACCGCAAGGTGACGAGCCTCAATTGGTAGCTCGTTTCGGTCCGTTTGAAGATAGTGCTAATCTTGACGCAAGATAGGAACACGGTTTGCGTCGAACGTACCATAGGCTCGGAAATCATTTGGGACACACTTGATGGAACTCCAAGGTGACGTGGGTCATATGGAATCTCGCTTCTTTCTGTTTGGAAACAGTGTTAGCGTCAGGTCAAGATAGGTGCATGGTTTGGGGTGACGAGGCTCTAGTGGAAGTTCGTTTCAGTACTTTTGGAGATAGTGCTAACCTTGACGCAAGATAGGTGCACGGTTTGCGTCGAACGTACCACAGACTCGGAAATCATTTTGGACGCACCCAATGGAAGTCCTATGTGATGTGGGTCATGTGGAATCTCACTTCTCTCCCGTTTGGAGACTGTGTTAGTGTCGGTGCAAGATAGGTGTACAGTTTGTGCCAAACGTGCCATCGGCTTAGAAATCATTTTGGACGCACCCGATGGTAATCCTAGGTGACGAGTCTCAAGCGAAAGCTCAGCCTGTTTGGGGATAGTGCTAATCTTGATGTAAGATAGGTGCACGGTTTGTGTCAAACGTACCATAGGCTCGAAAATCGTTTTGGACGCAACCGATGGAACTCCTAGGTGATGTGGGTCATGTGGAATCTCACTTCTTTCCATTTAGAGACAGTGTTAGTGTTAGTGCAAAAAGGTTCATGGTTTGCCCTAGACATACCATAGGCTCATAAATCATTTTGGACGCACCCAATGGTAACACTAGGTTACAAGGCTCAAGTGGAAGCCCATTTCGGTCCGTTTGGAGATAGTGCTAATCTTGACGCAAGATAGGAGCATGGTTTGCATCGAACGTACCATAGGCTCAGGAATTGTTTTGGACACACTTAACTCCAAGGTGACGTGGGTCATTTGGAATCTTGCTTCTTTCCGTTTGGAGACAGTGTTAGTGTCGGGTCAAGATAGGTGCATGGTTCGCGCTAGACATACCACAGGCTTAGAAATCTTTTTGGATGCACCAGATGGTACCACTAGGTGATGAGACTCAAGTGGAAGCTCGTCTCGGTCCATTTGAAGATAGTGCTAATCTTGACGCAAGATTGGAGCACGGTTTCCGTCGAACGTACCATAGGCTTAGAAATTGTTTGGGAGACACCCGATGGAACTCCTAGGTGATGTGGGTCATAAGGAATCTCTCTTCTTCCCGTTTGGAGACAGTGTTAGTGTCGGTGCAAGATAGGTGCATGGTTTGCGCTAGACGTACCATAGGCTTAGAAATCGTATTGGACACACCTGATGTTACCACTAGGTACCGAGGCTCTAGTGGAAGCTCGTTTCAGTCCTTTCGGAGATAGTGATAATCTTGACGCAAGATAGGTGCACGGTTTGCGTCGAAGGTACCATAGACTCGGAAATCATTTTGGACGCACCCAATGGAAGTCCTATGTGATGTGGGTCATGTGGAATCTCACTTCTCTCCCGTTTGGAGACTGTGTTAGTGAAGGTGCAAGATAGGTGTACAGTTTGTGCCAAACGTGCCATCGGCTTAGAAATCGTTTTGGACGCACCCGATGGTAATCCTAGGTGACGAGTCTCAAGCGAAAGCTCAGCCTGTTTGGGGATAGTGCTAATCTTGATGTAAGATAGGTGCACGGTTTGTGTCAAACGTACCATAGGCTCGAAAATCGTTTTGGACGCAACCGATGGAACTCCTAGGTGATGTGGGTCATGTGGAATCTCACTTCTTTACATTTAGAGACAGTGTTAGTGTCAGTGCAAAAAGGTTCATGGTTTGCCCTAGACATACCATAGGCTCATAAATCATTTTGGACGCACCCAATGGTAACACTAGGTTACAAGGCTCAAGTGGAAGCCCATTTCGGTCCGTTTGGAGATAGTGCTAATCTTGACGCAAGATAGGAGCACGGTTTGCGTCGAACGTACCATAGGCTCGGAAATCGTTTTGGACACACGTAACTCCAAGGTGACGTGGGTCATTTGGAATCTCGCTTCTTTCCGTTTGGAGACAGTGTTAGTGTCGGGTCAAGATAGGTGCATGGTTCGCGCTAGACATACCACAGGCTTAGAAATCGTTTTGGATGCACCAGATGGTACCACTAGGTGATGAGACTCAAGTGGAAGCTCGTCTCGGTCCATTTGAAGATAGTGCTAATCTTGACGCAAGATTGGAGCACGGTTTCCGTCGAACGTACCATAGGCTTAGAAATTGTTTGGGAGACACCCGATGGAACTCCTAGGTGATGTGGGTCATAAGGAATCTCTCTTCTTCCCGTTTGGAGACAGTGTTAGTGTCGGTGCAAGATAGGTGCATGGTTTGCGCTAGACGTACCATAGGCTAAGAAATCGTATTGGACACACCTGATGGTACCACTAGGTGACGAGTCTCAAGCGAAAGCTCAGCCTGTTTGGGGATAGTGCTAATCTTGATGTAAGATAGGTGCACGGTTTGTGTCAAACGTACCATAGGCTCGAAAATCGTTTTGGACGTACCCGATGGAACTCCTAGGTGATGTGGGTCATGTGGAATCTCACTTCTTTCCATTTAGAGACAGTGTTAGTGTTAGTGCAAAAAGGTTCATGGTTTGCCCTAGACATACCATAGGCTCATAAATCATTTTGGACGCACCCAATGGTAACACTAGGTTACAAGGCTCAAGTGGAAGCCCATTTCGGTCCGTTTGGAGATAGTGCTAATCTTGACGCAAGATAGGAGCATGGTTTGCGTCGAACGTACCATAGGCTCAGAAATTGTTTTGGACACACTTAACTCCAAGGTGACGTGGGTCATTTGGAATCTCGCTTCTTTCCGTTTGGAGACAATGTTAGTGTCGGGTCAAGATAGGTGCATGGTTCGCGCTAGACATACCACAGGCTTAGAAATCGTTTTGGATGCACCAGATGGTACCACTAGGTGATGAGACTCAAGTGGAAGCTCGTCTCGGTCCATTTGAAGATAGTGCTAATCTTGACGCAAGATTGGAGCACGGTTTCCGTCGAACGTACCATAGGCTTAGAAATTGTTTGGGAGACACCCGATGGAACTCCTAGGTGATGTGGGTCATAAGGAATCTCTCTTCTTCCCGTTTGGAGACAGTGTTAGTGTCGGTGCAAGATAGGTGCATGGTTTGCGCTAGACGTACCATAGGCTTAGAAATCGTATTGGACACACCTGATGGTACCACTAGGTGACGAGGCTCTAGTGGAAGCTCGTTTCAGTCCTTTCGGAGATAGTGCTAATCTTGACGCAAGATAGGTGCACGGTTTGCGCGCCGAACGTACCATAGACTCGGAAATCATTTTGGACGCACCCAATGGAAGTCCCTATGTGATGTGGGTCATGTGGAATCTCACTTCTCTCCCGTTTGGAGACTGTGTTAGTGTCGGTGCAATATAGGTGTACAGTTTGTGCCAAACGTGCCATCGGCTTAGAAATCGCTTTTGGGACGCACCCGATGGTAATCCTAGGTGACGTGTCTCGCTTAAAGCTCAGCCTGTTTGGGGATAGTGCTAATCTTGATGTAAGATTGGTGCACGGTTTGTGTCAAACGTACCATAGGCTCGAAAATCGTTTTGGACGTACCCGATGGAACTCCTAGGTGATGTGGGTCATGTGGAATCTCACTTCTTTCCATTTAGAGACAGTGTTAGTGTTAGTGCAAAAAGGTTCATGGTTTGCCCTAGACATACCATAGGCTCATAAATCATTTTGGACGCACCCAATGGTAACACTAGGTTACAAGGCTCAAGTGGAAGCCCATTTCGGTCCGTTTGGAGATAGTGCTAATCTTGACGCAAGATAGGAGCACGGTTTGCGTCGAACGTACCATAGGCTCGGAAATCATTTTGGACACACTTGATGGAACTCCAAGGTGACGTGGGTCATTTGGAATCTCGCTTCTTTCTGTTTGGAGACAGTGTTAGTGTCGGTGCAAGATAGGTGCATGGTTAGCACTAGACACACCACAGGCTTAGAAATCGTTTTGGATGCACCCGATGGTACCACAAGGTGACGAGGCTGAAGTGGTAGCTCGTTTCGGTCCGTTTGAAGATAGTGCTAATCTTGACGCAAAATAGGAACACGGTTTGCGTCGAACGTACCATAGGCTCGGAAATCATTTTGGACACACTTGATGGAACTCCAAGGTGACGTGGGTCATTTGGAATCTCGCTTCTTTCCGTTTGGAGACAGTGTTAGTGTCGGGTCAAGATAGGTGCATGGTTCGCGCTAGACATACCGCAGGCATAGAAATCATTTTTGATGCACCCGATGGTACCACAAGGTGACGAGACTCAAGTGGAAGCTCGTCTTAGTCCATTTGAAGATAGTGCTAATCTTGACGCAAGATAGGAGCACGGTTTGCGTCAAACGTACCATAGGCTCGTAAATCGTTTTGGACGCACCCGATGGAACTCCTAGGTGAAGTGGGTCATATGGAGTCTCGCTACTTTCTGTTTGGAGACACTATTAGTGTCGGTGCAATATAGGTGCATGGTTTGCGGTTGACATACCATAGCCTCAGAAATCATTTTGGACGCACTCGATGGTACCACTAGGTGACGAGGCTCAAGTGGAAGCTAGTTTCGGTCCTTTCGGATATAGTGCTAATCTTGACGCAAGATAGGAGCACGGTTTGCGTCGAACGTACCATAGGCTTAGAAATTGTTTGGGACACACCCGATGGAACTCCTAGGTGATGTGGGTCATATGGAATCTCTCTTCTTTCCGGTTGGAGACAGTGTTAGTGTCGGGGCAAGATAGGTGCACGGTTTGCGTCGAACGTACCATAGACTTGGAAATCATTTTGGACGCACCCAATGGAAGTCCTATGTGATGTGGGTCATGTGGAATCTCACTTCTCTCCCATTTGGAGACTGTGTTAGTGTCGGCGCAAGATAGGTGTACAGTTTGTGCCAAATGTGCCATCGGCTTAGAAATCATTTTGGACGCACCCGATGGTAATCCTAGGTGACGAGTCTCAAGCGAAAGCTCAGCCTGTTTGGGGATAGTGCTAATCTTGATGTAAGATATGTACACGGTTCGTGTCAAACGTACCATAGGCTCGAAAATCATTTTGGACGCACCCGATGGAACTCCTAGGTGACGTGGGTCATGTGGAATCTCACTTCTTTCCATTTGGAGACAGTGTTAGTGTCAGTGCAAAAAGGTTCATGGTTTGCCCTAGAAGTACCATAGGCTCATAAATCATTTTGGACGCACCCAATGGTAACACTAGGTTACAAGGCTCAAGTGGAAGCCCATTTCGGTCCGTTTGGAGATAGTGCTAATCTTGACGCAAGATAGGAGCATGGTTTGCGTCGAACGTACCATAGGCTCAGAAATTGTTTTGGACACACTTAACTCCAAGGTGACGTGGGTCATTTGGAATCTCGCTTCTTTCCGTTTGGAGACAATGTTAGTGTCGGTTCAAGATAGGTGCATGGTTCGCGCTAGACATACCACAGGCTTAGAAATCATTTTGGATGCACCAGATGGTACCACTAGGTGATGAGACTCAAGTGGAAGCTCGTCTCGGTCCATTTGAAGATAGTGCTAATCTTGACGCAAGATTGGAGCACGGTTTGCGTCGAACGTACCATAGGCTTAGAAATTGTTTGGGACACACCCGATGGAACTCCTAGGTGATGTGGGTCATATGGAATCTCTCTTCTTTCCGGTTGGAGACAGTGTTAGTGTCGGGGCAAGATAGGTGGTGTGCACGGTTTAACGCATTACCATAGACTCGGAAATCATTTTGGACGCACCCAATGGAAGTCCTATGTGATGTGGGTCATGTGGAATCTCACTTCTCTCCCGTTTGGAGACTGTGTTAGTGTCGGCGCAAGATAGGTGTACAGTTTGTGCCAAATGTGCCATCGGCTTAGAAATCATTTTGGACGCACCCGATGGTAATCCTAGGTGACGAGTCTCAGCTTAAAGCTCAGCCTGTTTGGGGATAGTGCTAATCTTGATGTAAGATATGTACACGGTTCATGTCAAACGTACCATAGGCTCAAAAATCATTTTGGACGCACCCGATGGAACTCCTAGGTGACGTGGGTCATGTGGAATCTCACTTCTTTCCATTTGGAGACAGTGTTAGTGTCAGTGCAAAAAGGTTCATGGTTTGCCCTAGAAGTACCATAGGCTCATAAATCATTTTGGACGCACCCATTGGTAACACTAGGTTACAAGGCTCCAGTGGAAGCCCATTTCGGTCCGTTTGGAGATAGTGCTAATCTTGACGCAAGATAGGAGCATGGTTTGCATCGAACGTACCATAGGCTCAGAAATTGTTTTGGACACACTTAACTCCAAGGTGACGTGGGTCATTTGGAATCTTGCTTCTTTCCGTTTGGAGCAGTGTTAGTGTCGGGTCAAGATAGGTGCATGGTTAGCGCTAGACATACCACAGGCTTAGAAATCTTTTGGATGCACCAGATGGTACCACTAGGTGATGAGACTCAAGTGGAAGCTCGTCTCGGTCCATTTGAAGATAGTGCTAATCTTGACGCAAGATTGGAGCACGGTTTCCGTCGAACGTACCATAGGCTTAGAAATTGTTTGGGAGACACCCGATGGAACTCCTAGGTGATGTGGGTCATAAGGAATCTCGCTTCTTCCCGTTTGGAGACAGTGTTAGTGTCAGTGCAAGATAGGTGCATGGTTTGCGCTAGACGTACCATAGGCTTAGAAATCGTATTGGACACACCTGATGGTACCAGTAGGTGACGAGGCTCTAGTGGAAGCTCGTTTCAGTCCTTTCGGAGATAGTGCTAATCTTGACGCAAGATAGGTGCACGGTTTGCGTCGAACGTACAATAGACTCGGAAATCATTTTGGACGCACCCAAAGGAAGTCCTATGTGATGTGGGTCATGTAGAATCTCACTTCTCTCCTGTTTGGAGACTGTGTTAGTGTCGGTGCAATATAGGTGTACAGTTTGTGCCAAACGTGCCATCGGCTTAGAAATCATTTTGGACGCACCCGATGGTAATCCTAGGTGATGAGTCTCAAGCGAAAGCTCAGCCTATTTGGGGATAGTGCTAATCTTGATGTAAGATAGGTGCACGGTTTGTGTCAAACGTACCATAGGCTCGAAAATCGTTTTGGACGCACCCGATGGAACTCCTAGGTGATGTGGGTCATGTGGAATCTCACTTCTTTCCATTTAGAGACAGTGTTAGTGTCAGTGCAAAAAGGTTCATGGTTTGCCCTAGACATACCATAGGCTCATAAATCATTTTGGACGCACCCAATGGTAACACTAGGTTACAAGGCTCAAGTGGAAGCCCATTTCGGTCCGTTTGGAGATAGTGCTAATCTTGACGCAAGATAGGAGCACGGTTTGCGTCGAACGTACCATAGGCTCAGAAATCGTTTTGGACACACTTGATGGAACTCCAAGGTGACGTGGGTCATTTGGAATCTCGCTTCTTTCTGTTTGGAGACAGTGTTAGTGTCGGTGCAAGATAGGTGCATGGTTAGCACTAGACACACCACAGGCTTAGAAATCGTTTTGGATGCACCCGATGGTACCACAAGGTGACGAGGCTGAAGTGGTAGCTCGTTTCAGTCCGTTTGAAGATAGTGCTAATCTTGACGCAAGATAGGAACACGGTTTGCGTCGAACGTACCATAGGCTCGGAAATCATTTTGGACACACTTGATGGAACTCCAAGGTGACGTGGGTCATTTGGAATCTCGCTTCTTTCCGTTTGGAGACAGTGTTAGTGTCGGGTCAAGATAGGTGCATGGTTCGCGCTAGACATACCGCAGGCATAGAAATCATTTTTGATGCACCCGATGGTACCACTAGGTGACGAGACTCAAGTGGAAGCTCGTCTCAGTCCATTTGAAGATAGTGCTAATCTTGACGCAAGATAGGAGCACGGTTTGTGTCAAACGTACCATAGGCTCGTAAATCGTTTTGGACGCACCCGATGGAACTCCTAGGTGAAGTGGGTCATATGGAGTCTCGCTACTTTCTGTTTGGAGACACTATTAGTGTCGGTGCAATATAGGTGCATGGTTTGCGGTTGACATACCATATCCTCAGAAATCATTTTGGACGCACTCGATGGTACCACTAGGTGACGAGGCTCAAGTGGAAGCTAGTTTCGGTCCTTTCGGATATAGTGCTAATCTTGACGCAAGATAGGAGCACGGTTTGCGTCGAACGTACCATAGGCTTAGAAATTGTTTGGGACACACCCGATGGAACTCCTAGGTGATGTGGGTCATATGGAATCTCTCTTCTTTCCGGTTGGAGACAGTGTTAGTGTCGGGGCAAGATAGTTGCACGGTTTGCGTCGAACATACCACAGACTCGGAAATCATTTTGGACGCACCCAATGGAAGTCCTATGTGATGTGGGTCATGTGGAATCTCACTTCTCTCCCGTTTGGAGACTGTGTTAGTGTCGGCGCAAGATAGGTGTACAGTTTGTGCCAAATGTGCCATCGGCTTAGAAATCATTTTGGACGCACCCGATGGTAATCCTAGGTGACGAGTCTCAAGCGAAAGCTCAGCCTGTTTGGGGATAGTGCTAATCTTGATGTAAGATATGTACACGGTTCGTGTCAAACGTACCATAGGCTCGAAAATCATTTTGGACGCACCCGATGGAACTCCTAGGTGACGTGGGTCATGTGGAAGCTCAATTCTTTCCATTTGGAGACAGTGTTAGTGTCAGTGCAAAAAGGTTCATGGTTTGCCCTAAAAGTACCATAGGCTCATAAATCATTTTGGACGCACCCAATGGTAACACTAGGTTACAAGGCTCAAGTGGAAGCCCATTTCGGTCCGTTTGGAGATAGTGCTAATCTTGACGCAAGATAGGAGCATGGTTTGCGTCGAACGTACCATAGGCTCAGAAATTGTTTTGGACACACTTAACTCCAAGGTGACGTGGGTTATTTGGAATCTCGCTTCTTTCCGTTTGGAGACAATGTTAGTGTCGGGTCAAGATAGGTGCATGGTTCGCGCTAGACATACCACAGGCTTAGAAATCATTTTGGATGCACCAGATGGTACCACTAGGTGATGAGACTCAAGTGGAAGCTCGTCTCGGTCCATTTGAAGATAGTGCTAATCTTGACGCAAGATTGGAGCACGGTTTGCGTCGAACGTACCATAGGCTTAGAAATTGTTTGGGACACACCCGATGGAACTCCTAGGTGATGTGGGTCATATGGAATCTCTCTTCTTTCCGGTTGGAGACAGTGTTAGTGTCGGGGCAAGATAGGTGCACGGTTTACGTCGAACGTACCATAGACTCGGAAATCATTTTGGACGCACCCAATGGAAGTCCTATGTGATGTGGGTCATGTGGAATCTCACTTCTCTCCCGTTTGGAGACTGTGTTAGTGTCGGCGCAAGATAGGTGTACAGTTTGTGCCAAATGTGCCATCGGCTTAGAAATCATTTTGGACGCACCCGATGGTAATCCTAGGTGACGAGTCTCAAGCGAAAGCTCAGCCTGTTTGGGGATAGTGCTAATCTTGATGTAAGATATGTGCACGGTTCATGTCAAACGTACCATAGGCTCGAAAATCATTTTGGACGCACCCGATGGAACTCCTAGGTGACGTGGGTCATGTGGAATCTCACTTCTTTCCATTTGGAGACAGTGTTAGTGTCAGTGCAAAAAGGTTCATGGTTTGCCCTAGAAGTACCATAGGCTCATAAATCATTTTGGACGCACCCATTGGTAACACTAGGTTACAAGGCTCCAGTGGAAGCCCATTTCGGTCCGTTTGGAGATAGTGCTAATCTTGACGCAAGATAGGAGCATGGTTTGCATCGAACGTACCATAGGCTCAGAAATTGTTTTGGACACACTTAACTCCAAGGTGACGTGGGTCATTTGGAATCTTGCTTCTTTCCGTTTGGAGACAGTGTTAGTGTCGGGTCAAGATAGGTGCATGGTTCGCGCTAGACGTACCACAGGCTTAGAAATCTTTTTGGATGCACCAGATGGTACCACTAGGTGATGAGACTCAAGTGGAAGCTCGTCTCGGTCCATTTGAAGATAGTGCTAATCTTGACGCAAGATTGGAGCACGGTTTGCGTCGAACGTACCATAGGCTTAGAAATTGTTTGGGAGACACCCGATGGAACTCCTAGGTGATGTGGGTCATAAGGAATCTCTCTTCTTCCCGTTTGGAGACAGTGTTAGTGTCAGTGCAAGATAGGTGCATGGTTTGCGCTAGACGTACCATAGGCTTAGAAATCGTATTGGACACACCTGATGGTACCACTAGGTGACGAGGCTCTAGTGGAAGCTCGTTTCAGTCCTTTCGGAGATAGTGCTAATCTTGACGCAAGATAGGTGCACGGTTTGCGTCGAACGTACCATAGACTCGGAAATCATTTTGGACGCACCCAAAGGAAGTCCTATGTGATGTGGGTCATGTAGAATCTCACTTCTCTCCCGTTTGGAGACTGTGTTAGTGTCGGGGCAATATAGGTGTACAGTTTGTGCCAAACGTGCCATCGGCTTAGAAATCGTTTTGGACGCACCCGATGGTAATCCTAGGTGACGAGTCTCAAGCGAAAGCTCAGCCTATTTGGGGATAGTGCTAATCTTGATGTAAGATAGGTGCACGGTTTGTGTCAAACGTACCATAGGCTCGAAAATCGTTTTGGACGCACCCGATGGAACTCCTAGGTGATGTGGGTCATGTGGAATCTCACTTCTTTCCATTTAGAGACAGTGTTAGTGTCAGTGCAAAAAGGTTCATGGTTTGCCCTAGACATACCATAGGCTCATAAATCATTTTGGACGCACCCAATGGTAACACTAGGTTACAAGGCTCAAGTGGAAGCCCATTTCGGTCCGTTTGGAGATAGTGCTAATCTTGACGCAAGATAGGAGCACGGTTTGCGTCGAATGTACCATAGGCTCGGAAATCGTTTTGGACACACTTGATGGAACTCCAAGGTGACGTGGGTCATTTGGAATCTCGCTTCTTTCTGTTTGGAGACAGTGTTAGTGTCGGTGCAAGATCGGTGCATGGTTAGCGCTAGACACACCACAGGCTTAGAAATCGTTTTGGATGCACCCGATGGTACCACAAGGTGACGAGGCTCAAGTGGTAGCTCGTTTCGGTCCGTTTGAAGATAGGGCTAATCTTGACGCAAGATAGGAACACGGTTTGCTTCGAACGTACCATAGGCTCGGAAATCATTTTGGACACACTTGATGGAACTCCAAGGTGACGTGGGTCATTTGGAATCTCGCTTCTTTCCGTTTGGAGACAGTGTTAGTGTCGGGTCAAGATAGGTGCATGGTTCGCGCTAGACATACCGCAGGCATAGAAATCGTTTTTGATGCACCCGATGGTACCACTAGGTGACGAGACTCAAGTGGAAGCTCGTCTCAGTCCATTTGAAGATAGTGCTAATCTTGACGCAAGATAGGAGCACGGTTTGCGTCAAACGTACCATAGGCTCGTAAATCGTTTTGGACGCACCCGATGGAACTCCTAGGTGAAGTGGGTCATATGGAGTCTCGCTACTTTCTGTTTGGAGACACTATTAGTGTCGGTGCAATATAGGTGCATGGTTTGCGGTTGACATACCATAGCCTCAGAAATCATTTTGGACGCGACTTTTCGATGGTACCACTAGGTGACGAGGCTCAAGTGGAAGCTAGTTTCGGTCCTTTCGGATATAGTGCTAATCTTTGACGCAAGATAGGAGCACACGGTTTTGCGCCGAACGTACCATAGGCTTAGAAATTGTTTGGGACACACCCGATGGAACTCCTAGGTGATGTGGGTCATATGGAATCTCTCTTCTTTCCGTTTGTAGACAGTGTTAGTGTCGGGGCAAGATAGGTGCACGGTTTGCGTCGAACGTACCATAGACTCGTAAATCATTTTGGACGCACCCAATGGAAGTCCTATGTGATGTGGGTCATGTGGAATCTCACTTCTCCCGTTTGGAGACTGTGTTAGTGTCGGCGCAAGATAGGTGTACAATTTGTGCCAAATGTGCCATCGGCTTAGAAATCGCTTTTGGACGCACCCGATGGTAATCCTAGGTGACGAGTGTCAAGTTTAAAGCTCAGCCTGTTTGGGGATAGTGCTAATCTTGATGTAAGATATGTGCACGGTTCGTGTCAAACGTACCATAGGCTCGAAAATCATTTTGGACGCACCCGATGGAACTCCTTGGTGACATGGGTCATGTGGAATCTCACTTCTTTCCATTTAGAGACAGTGTTAGTGTCAGTGCAAAAAGGTTCATGGTTTGCCCTAGAAGTACCATAGGCTCATAAATCATTTTGGACGCACCCAATGGTAACACTAGGTTACAAGGCTCAAGTGGAAGCCGATTTCGGTCCGTTTGGAGATAGTGCTAATCTTGACGCAAGATAGGAGCATGGTTTGCGTCGAACGTACCATAGGCTCAGAAATTGTTTTGGACACACTTAACTCCAAGGTGACGTGGGTCATTTGGAATCTCGCTTCTTTCTGTTTGGAGACAGTGTTAGTGTCGGGTCAAGATAGGTGCATGGTTCGCGCTAGACATACCACAGAATTAGAAATCATTTTGGATGCACCAGATGGTACCACTACGTGACGACACACAAGTGGAAGCTCGTCTCGGTCCATTTGAAGATAGTGCTAATCTTGACGCAAGATTGGAGCACGGTTTGCGTCGAACGTACCATAGGCTTAGAAATTGTTTGGGACACACCCGATGGAACTCCTAGGTGAAGTGGGTCATATGGAATCTCCCTTCTTTCCGTTTGGAGACAGTGTTAGTGTCGGGTCAAGATAGGTGCATGGTTTGGGGTGACGAGGCTCTAGTGGAAGCTCGTTTCAGTCCTTTCGGAGATAGTGCTAATCTTGACGCAACATAGGTGCACGGTTTGCGTCGAACGTACCATAGACTCGGAAATCATTTTGGACGCACCCAATGGAACTCCAAGGTGACGTGGGTCATGTGGAATCTCACTTCTCTCCCGTTTGGAGACTGTGTTAGTGTCGGTGCAATATAGGTGTACAGTTTGTGCCAAACGTGCCATCGGCTTAGAAATCGTTTTGGACGCACCCGATGGTAATCCTAGGTGACGAGTCTCAAGCGAAAGCTCAGCCTGTTTGGGGATAGTGCTAATCTTGATGTAAGATAGGTGCACGGTTTGTGTCAAATGTACCATAGGCTCGAAAATCATTTTGGACGCACCCGATGGAACTCCTAGGTGATGTGGGTCATGTGGAATCTCATTTCTTTCCATTTAGAGACAGTGTTAGTGTCAGTGCAAAAAGGTTCATGGTTTGCCCTAGAAGTACCATAGGCTCATAAATCATTTTGGACGCACCCAATGGTAACACTAGGTTACAAGGCTCAAGTGGAAGCCCATTTCGGTCCGTTTGGACATAGTGCAAATCTTGACGCAAGATAGGAGCATGGTTTGCGTCGAACGTACCATAGGCTCAGAAATTGTTTTGGACACACTTAACTCCAAGGTGACGTGGGTCATTTGGAATCTCGCTTCTTTCGCTTGGAGAGCAGTGTTAGTGTCGGGTCAAGATAGGTGCATGGTTCACGCTAGACATACCACAGGCTTAGAAATGGTTTTGGATGCACCAGATGGTACCACTAGGTGATGAGACTCAAGTGGAAGCTCGTCTCGGTCCATTTGAAGATAGTGCTAATCTTGACGCAAGATAGGAACACGGTTTGCGTCGAACGTACCATAGGCTCGGAAATCATTTTGGACACACTTGATGGAACTCCAAGGTGACGTGGGTCATTTGGAATCTCGCTTCTTTCCGTTTGGAGACAGTGTTAGTGTCGGGTCAAGATAGGTGCATGGTTCGCGCTAGACATACCGCAGGCATAGAAATTGTTTTTGATGCACCCGATGGTACCACTAGGTGACGAGACTCAAGTGGAAGCTCGTCTCAGTCCATTTGAAGATAGTGCTAATCTTGACGCAAGATAGGAGCACGGTTTGCGTCAAACGTACCATAGGCTCGTAAATCGTTTTGGACGCACCCGATGGAACTCCTAGGTGAAGTGGGTCATATGGAGTCTCGCTACTTTCTGTTTGGAGACACTATTAGTGTCGGTGCAATATAGGTGCATGGTTTGTGGTTGACATACCATAGCCTCAGAAATCATTTTGGACGCACTCGATGGTACCACTAGGTGACGAGGCTCAAGTGGAAGCTAGTTTCGGTCCTTTCGGATATAGTGCTAATCTTGACGCAAGATAGGAGCACGGTTTGCGTCGAACGTACCATAGGCTTAGAAATTGTTTGGGACACACCCGATGGAACTCCTAGGTGATTGATGAGGACATCGTTGGCTCAAATATGACCATGCCAACCACTTCTATACTAAAGGTGCAACCATTCTATATGAGGCTTATCATTGATGCATTTGATGAATTGGTGCTCCACCATAAAATGTGTATATTTTTATTTCCAGAATTACTTACATGGATCAAGGGAAGGTTTGATTGCATATGGAAAGCATGGAAGGTTAATGAAGTTGATTGGGGACCAAATCCAAGTATTCCCAACGTCCTCCACCTGGACACCACGTCACTTTTGGTCCAAGGAAAGAAAGAGATCAAATCCAACACGTTTTGGGGCTGGATTCGGACTCCAGGACAGCTCCAACTTGTGATGTTCACCACGGTCGCATACGGACTCGGATTGGGGCGTTCAAGTACTTCATGGAATCCTTATGAAGTCTATTTTCACATGGATCTGGAATCAAGTCCATATCTGTTCTGAGGCGGCCGCAATGACCGAATTACTACCGAGAGGTTTTCTGTTCAAAGGTGCTGCGTCGCCTTAGTTTGGTCCAATGGGCCGTGTATCAAGTTGGGTCCATTAGGGACGCGTCCTAGGGTTGGATCACGACCCCAACACCCTGGTGGTCGTCCCTCCACCTTCATATACCCCTTAGCCGCCACCAAGAACAGTTGGGTTTTTGTTTAGATCAAGTTTAGCCATTGCTACTTCCTTGTAGACGCGTGTGTCGACTAGACCATCCGTTCTACTTGATTCAGAACCCCAACTTTGTGAGTTCAGATTGGTTTTTCATCTCCATATTTGCAATTGAGTTGCTTGTTCTACTTGTTCTTGCTTGTTCCTCGATTGCTTGCAGGAATTACCCTAGTGGTTTGGTTGATCGTGCTCCACAAGATCGCGATAGCCGTTGGAGGTGGTGTATCGGTTGCTAAGGCGCAGCATCCTTGGATGGTTGTAGTCGGGCCGTGAACGTCATCTCCATCCCCAAATCGAGTCATCCACCTTCTCTCATCGAAAGATCGGGATTCACCCTAGCGGGTTCATATCAGTTGGTTATCAGAGCAAGGTTTATCGGTGAGAGACTTCAAATCCTTTGCTGTTTTTAATTTTTCCTATAGTCCAGAAAAGCCAAAAAAGTAGATTAGTTTACCCACAATCCAATAAACCCTTTGAGCCTTTGCTAGCACTGCTTAGTTAGGGCTTGTTGAGTTTTCGGTTGCATCGGTTGTGTCGAGTTGCTGGTCTTAGTGTCTATTCCTTTAGAGTTTTGAGTTCTATCACGTTTTGGTCACCACGAGATCCACCATCACCATATACATCATTGCTGCGTTTCTGCCACCACGGATCCATATGTTGTCGGATTTGGGTGTTTAAATACAATCTGAAAACTTGAAGTTGTCTTCTTTCCAACGGATCTGACCTTGCAGCAAAATTCGATCTGAGCACTCCACAATCTTCCTAGAGATTTCTGCATCTGTTGTATTAACAAGAGTTGTTAAATCTGAATTCGAAGGGGCTGTGTGCAATAGCCTTATTGTTTGGGTTGTCATAGTACCAAATAAAACATTTAGGCCTCTACAAAAAAAAGAAGAAAAAGAAAAAGAAGAAAAAAAGGAAAAAAAGACAAGAGAAGGAGAAGAAAGAAGGGGCTGAATCTGTTATTTTCTTCGTGCTGTGCTAGTTGCTCTTTTTCAGTGACTACCTTTGTGCCTAGGCTCACGTCTCTAGCATGGTTTAGCCTAGGACCAGCACAGTACCACCATTGAACGATTATTCAGCTTGCTTTTGTGACTAACGTGGTGCTAGTACTTCCTTGCTTCAGCCCACCTACAGCTCCACATATTCGACTACAGCTTGACAGTTTGTTTTGTTGCTGTGGCACCGATACACTTCGCTCCACGGTTGTAGACTTGTTGGTTGCCGTCACCTCCTGTTTGGCTTGGTAAGAACTTGTAAGGGCTTGTTTTAACAAGTTGAGTTTGAGAGAATTACAACCGACACATCCTAGTAGTTGATAGGAGGATACATATTATTTTTGTGTTTCTTGTTTTCTACTAATCATGGCAGGTGATATGGAGATTTTTGAGCTGTTGAAACTAGACCCCCATATTCAGGATGTCATTCAATACTTGCCATTATATGATGGTAAGTTTGATCCTCAAGCTTACATTGATTGGGAGTTAAAAGTAGATAATGAATTTGATGAGCATGACCTGTCCGAGAAACAAAAGATTTGTATTGCCTCTAATGTTTTGATTGAATATGCTTTACTACAATGGAAACACATTTGTAGGCACAACAAAGTTCCAGAATCTTGGGAAGACTTCAAATTTCTTTTTAGAGATGCATTCGTTCCTGCATATTATGCTGATTATTTGCTTGCAAAATTAGACAACTTGAAGCAAAATAGTAGGACTGTAAAAGCATACTACCATGATTTTAAGATTTGCATCATGTTTGGTGGATTAGATGAATGCATGGAAGATGTTATGAGTAGGTTCATGAGAGGGCTCAATTCTGAAATTCAAACCTTGTTAATTAGCAATTCTTATAGCCATATTGGTCAATTGTTTTGTCTTGCTCTCAATGCTGAAAAAGAGATTCTATTATCTGTGAATAAGAATGATGTGACCCATAATGTCCAAAATTTGTCCAGTCTGCATGCTAATGAAGAGCAACAAATAGTGGAACCCACTACTGATTTTCCTTTGTCACAAAATAAATTACTTGCTGTTCCTTGTGATAAAGAGGAGTTGTGTGCTGATGATTCTTTTACTCCTATGCCACAAGTAACGAATAAGTGTGATACTTTTGGTTTGGAACCATACAAATATGCTGAAGATAAGCTTTTTCATCCTATTACATGTGCACAAGATGAACTGAATTTGCTATCCTCTTTAAATACTTTGGGTTATATTGAATTTGATATTCTGTGTAATCTAAATTGTTTAAAAGAGAAACTTAAATTTGATTCTGGTTTGCCAAGTTTTAATCATTGTTCGCTTCATGCAATTGGCAAATATGACAGCAAAGGAGAATATTTGGTGCATAAAGTTTATATTTGCTCTAATCTGAAATATCCTTTTGGGCCACAATACCATGATCAAATTGAGGGCTGCACTAACACTAATGATGTCTTGCAAAGTTTTCCTAGTTTTTCCCATATGCAACAGGATAAATATCAAGAAGGGGAGCACGGTTCACTTTTACCTACAACACATCCTCCAACAAAGGTCAAACCGAGGACGGTTTGCTGTCAAGAAGGGGAGAATGATGAGGACATCGTTGGCTCAAATATGACCATGCCAACCACTTCTATACTAAAGGTGCAACCATTCTATATGAGGCTTATCATTGATGCATTTGATGAATTGGTGCTCCACCATAAAATGTGTATATTTTTATTTCCAGAATTACTTACATGGATCAAGGGAAGGTTTGATTGCATATGGAAAGCATGGAAGGTTAATGAAGTTGATTGGGGACCAAATCCAAGTATTCCCAACGTCCTCCACCTGGACACCACGTCACTTTTGGTCCAAGGAAAGAAAGAGATCAAATCCAACACGTTTTGGGGCTGGATTCGGACTCCAGGACAGCTCCAACTTGTGATGTTCACCACGGTCGCATACGGACTCGGATTGGGGCGTTCAAGTACTTCATGGAATCCTTATGAAGTCTATTTTCACATGGATCTGGAATCAAGTCCATATCTGTTCTGAGGCGGCCGCAATGACCGAATTACTACCGAGAGGTTTTCTGTTCAAAGGTGCTGCGTCGCCTTAGTTTGGTCCAATGGGCCGTGTATCAAGTTGGGTCCATTAGGGACGCGTCCTAGGGTTGGATCACGACCCCAACACCCTGGTGGTCGTCCCTCCACCTTCATATACCCCTTAGCCGCCACCAAGAACAGTTGGGTTTTTGTTTAGATCAAGTTTAGCCATTGCTACTTCCTTGTAGACGCATGTGTCGACTAGACCATCCGTTCTACTTGATTCAGAACCCCAACTTTGTGAGTTCAGATTGGTTTTTCATCTCCATATTTGCAATTGAGTTGCTTGTTCTACTTGTTCTTGCTTGTTCCTCGATTGCTTGCAGGAATTACCCTAGTGGTTTGGTTGATCGTGCTCCACAAGATCGCGATAGCCGTTGGAGGTGGTGTATCGGTTGCTAAGGCGCAGCATCCTTGGATGGTTGTAGTCGGGCCGTGAACGTCATCTCCATCCCCAAATCGAGTCATCCACCTTCTCTCATCGAAAGATCGGGATTCACCCTAGCGGGTTCATATCAGTGATGTGGGTCATATGGAATCTCTCTTCTTTCCGTTTGTAGACAGTGTTAGTGTCGGGGCAAGATAGGTGCACGGTTTGTGTCGAACGTACCATAGACTCGGAAATCATTTTGGACGCACCCAATGGAAGTCCTATGTGATGTGGGTCATGTGGAATCTCACTTCTCTCCCGTTTGGAGACTGTGTTAGTGTCGGCGCAAGATAGGTGTACAGTTTGTGCCAAATGTGCCATCGGCTTAGAAATCATTTTGGACACACCCGATGGTAATCCTAGGTGACGAGTCTCAAGCGAAAGCTCAGCCTGTTTGGGGATAGTGCTAATCTTGATGTAAGATATGTACACGGTTCGTGTCAAACGTACCATAGGCTCGAAAATCATTTTGGATGCACCCGATGGAACTCCTAGGTGACGTGGGTCATGTGGAATCTCACTTCTTTCCATTTGGAGACAGTGTTAGTGTCAGTGCAAAAAGGTTCATGGTTTGCCCTAGAAGTACCATAGGCTCATAAATGATTTTGGACGCACCCAATGGTAACACTAGGTTACAAGGCTCAAGTGGAAGCCCATTTCGGTCCGTTTGGAGATAGTGCTAATCTTGACGCAAGATAGGAGCATGGTTTGCATCGAACGTACCATAGGCTCAGAAATTGTTTTGGACACACCTAACTCCAAGGTGACGTGGGTCATTTGGAATCTCGCTTCTTTTCGTTTGGAGACAGTGTTAGTGTCGGGTCAAGATAGGTGCATGGTTCGCGCTAGACATACCACAGGCTTAGAAATCGTTTTGGATGCACCAGATGGTACCACTAGGTGATGAGGCTCAAGTGGAAGCTCGTCTCGGTCCATTTGAAGATAGTGCTAATCTTGACGCAAGATTGGAGCACGGTTTAAGTCGAACGTACCATAGGCTTAGAAATTGTTTGGGGGACACCCGATGGAACTCCTAGGTGATGTGGGTCATAAGGAATCTCTCTTCTTCCTATTTGGAGACAGTGTTAGTGTCGGTGCAAGATAGGTGCATGGTTTGCGCTAGACGTACCATAGTCTTAGAAATTGTATTGGACACACCTGATGGTACCACTAGGTGACGAGGCTCTAGTGGAAGCTCGTTTTAGTCCTTTCGGAGATAGTGCTAATCTTGACGCAAGATAGGTGCACGGTTTGCGTCGAACGTACCATAGACTCGGAAATCATTTTGGACGCACCCAATGGAAGTCCTATGTGATGTGGGTCATGTGGAATCTCACTTCTCTCCCGTTTGGAGACTGTGTTAGTGTCGGTGCAAGATAGGTGTACAGTTTGTGCCAAACGTGCCATCGGCTTAGAAATCATTTTGGACGCACCCGATGGTAATCCTAGGTGACGAGTCTCAAGCGAAAGCTCAGCCTGTTTGGGGATAGTGCTAATCTTGATATAAGATCGGTGCACGGTTTGTGTCAAACGTACATAGGCTCGAAAATCGTTTTGGACGCACCCGACGGAACTCCTAGGTGATGTGGGTCATGTGGAATCTCACTTCTTTCCATTTAGAGACAGTGTTAGTGTCAGAGCAAAAAGGTTCATGGTTTGCCCTAGACATACCATAGGCTCATAAATCATTTTGGACGCACCCAATGGTAACACTAGGTTACAAGGCTCAAGTGGAAGCCCATTTCGGTCCGTTTGGAGATAGTGCTAATCTTGACGCAAGATAGGAGCACGGTTTGCGTCGAACGTACCATAGGCTCGGAAATCATTTTGGACACACTTGATGGAACTCCAAGGTGACGTGGGTCATTTGGAATCTCGCTTCTTTCTGTTTGGAGACAGTGTTAGTGTCGGTGCAAGATAGGTGCATGGTTAGCGCTAGACACACCACAGGCTTAGAAATCGTTTTGGATGCACCCGATGGTACCACAAGGTGACGAGGCTCAAGTGGTAGCTCGTTTCGGTCCGTTTGAAGATAGGGCTAATCTTGACGCAAGATAGGAACACGGTTTGCGTCGAACGTACCATAGGCTCGGAAATCATTTTGGACACACTTGATGGAACTCCAAGGTGACATGGGTCATTTGGAATCTCGCTTCTTTCCGTTTGGAGACAGTGTTAGTGTCGGGTCAAGATAGGTGCATGGTTCGCGCTAGACATACCGCAGGCATAGAAATCGTTTTTGATGCACCCGATGGTACCACTAGGTGACGAGACTCAAGTGGAAGCTCGTCTCAGTCCATTTGAAGATAGTGCTAATCTTGACGCAAGATAGGAGCACGGTTTGCGTCAAACGTACCATAGGCTCAGTAAATCGCTTTTGGACGCACCCGATGGAACTCCTAGGTGAAGTGGGTCATATGGAGTCTCGCTATTTTCTGTTTGGAGACACTATTAGTGTCGGTGCAATATAGGTGCATGGTTTGCGGTTGACATACCATAGCCTCGAAATCATTTTGGGACGACTCGATGGTACCACTAGGTGACGAGGCTCAAGTGGAAGCTAGTTTCGGTCCTTTCGGATATAGTGCTAATCTTGACGCAAGATAGGAGCACGGTTTGCGTCGAACGTACCATAGGCTTAGAAATTGTTTGGGACACACCCGATGGAACTCCTAGGTGATGTGGGTCATATGGAATCTCTCTTCTTTCCGTTTGTAGACAGTGTTAGTGTCGGGGCAAGATAGGTGCACGGTTTGCGTCGAAGGTACCATAGACTCGGAAATCATTTTGGACGCACCCAATGGAAGTCCTATGTGATGTGGGTCATGTGGAATCTCACTTCTCTCCCGTTTGGAGACTGTGTTAGTGTCGGCGCAAGATAGGTGTACAATTTGTGCCAAATGTGCCATCGGCTTAGAAATCGTTTTGGACGCACCCGATGGTAATCCTAGGTGACGAGTCTCAAGCGAAAGCTCAGCCTGTTTGGGGATAGTGCTAATCTTGATGTAAGATATGTGCACGGTTCGTGTCAAACGTACCATAGGCTCGAAAATCATTTTGGACGCACCCGATGGAACTCCTTGGTGACATGGGTCATGTGGAATCTCACTTCTTTCCATTTGGAGACAGTGTTAGTGTAAGTGCAAAAAGGTTCATGGTTTGCCCTAGAAGTACCATAGGCTCATAAATCATTTTGGACGCACCCAATGGTAACACTAGGTTACAAGGCTCAAGTGGAAGCCGATTTCGGTCCGTTTGGAGATAGTGCTAATCTTGACGCAAGATAGGAGCATGGTTTGCATCGAACGTACCATAGGCTCAGAAATTGTTTTGGACACACTTAACTCCAAGGTGACGTGGGTCATTTGGAATCTTGCTTCTTTCCGTTTGGAGACAGTGTTAGTGTCGGGTCAAGATAGGTGCATGGTTCGCGCTAGACATACCACAGGCTTAGAAATCTTTTTGGATGCACCAGATGGTACCACTAGGTGATGAGACTCAAGTGGAAGCTCGTCTCGGTCCATTTGAAGATAGTGCTAATCTTGACGCAAGATTGGAGCACGGTTTGCGTCGAACGTACCATAGGCTTAGAAATTGTTTGGGAGACACCCGATGGAACTCCTAGGTGATGTGGGTCATATGGAATCTCTCTTCTTCCGTTTGGAGACAAGTGTTAGTGTCGGTGCAAGATAGGTGCATGGTTTGCGCTAGACGCACCATAGGCTTAGAAATCGTATTGGACACACCTGATGTTACCACTAGGTACCGAGGCTCTAGTGGAAGCTCGCTTTTCAATCCTTTCGGAGATAGTGCTAATCTTGACGCAAGATAGGTGCCGCAGTTTGCGCCGAACGTACCATAGACTCGGAAATCATTTTGGACGCACCCAATGGAAGTCCTATGTGATGTGGGTCATGTGGAATCTCACTTCTCTCCCGTTTGGAGACTGTGTTAGTGTCGGCAAGATAGGTGTACAGTTTGTGCCAAAAACGTGCCATCGGCTTAGAAATCATTTTGGACGCACCCGATGGTAATCCTAGGTGACGAGTCTCAAGCTTAAAGCTCAGCCTGTTTGGGGATAGTGCTAATCTTGATGTAAGATAGGTGCACGGTTTGTGTCAAACGTACCATAGGCTCGAAAATCGTTTTGGACGACACCGATGGAACTCCTAGGTGACGTGGGTCATGTGGAATCTCACTTCTTTCCATTTGGAGACAATGTTAGTGTCAAGTGCAAAAAAGGTTCATGGTTTGCCCTAGAAGTACCATAGGCTCATAAATCATTTTGGACGCACCCAATGGTAACACTAGGTTACAAGGCTCAAGTGGAAGCCCATTTCGGTCTATTTGGAGATAGTGCTAATCTTGACGCAAGATAGGAGCATGGTTTGCGTCGAACGTACCATAGGCTCAGAAATTGTTTTGGACACACTTGATGGAACTCCAAGGTGACATGGGTCATTTGGAATCTCGCTTCTTTCCGTTTGGAGACAGTGTTAGTGTCGGGTCAAGATAGGTGCATGGTTCGCGCTAGACATACCACAGGCTTAGAAATCATTTTGGATGCACCCGATGGTACCGCAAGGTGACGAGCCTCAATTGGTAGCTCGTTTCGGTCCGTTTGAAGATAGTGCTAATCTTGACGCAAGATAGGAACACGGTTTGCGTCGAACGTACCATAGGCTCGGAAATCATTTGGGACACACTTGATGGAACTCCAAGGTGATGTGGGTCATATGGAATCTCGCTTCTTTCTGTTTGGAAACAGTGTTAGCGTCAGGTCAAGATAGGTGCATGGTTTGGGGTGACGAGGCTCTAGTGGAAGTTCGTTTCAGTACTTTTGGAGATAGTGCTAACCTTGACGCAAGATAGGTGCACGGTTTGCGTCGAACGTACCATAGACTCGGAAATCATTTTGGACGCACCCAATGGAAGTCCTATGTGATGTGGGTCATGTGGAATCTCACTTCTCTCCCGTTTGGAGACTGTGTTAGTGTCGGCGCAAGATAGGTGTACAGTTTGTGCCAAATGTGCCATCGGCTTAGAAATCGTTTTGGACGTACCCGATGGTAATCCTAGGTGACGAGTCTCAAGCGAAAGCTCAGCCTGTTTGGGGATAGTGCTAATCTTGATGTAAGATATGTGCGCGGTTCATGTCAAACGTACCATAGGCTCGAAAATCATTTTGGACGCACCCGATGGAACGCCTAGGTGACGTGGGTCATGTGGAATCTCACTTCTTTCCATTTGGAAACAGTGTTAGTGTCAGTGCAAAAAGGTTCATGGTTTGCCCTAGAAGTACCATAGGCTCATAAATCATTTTGGACGCACCCAATGGTAACACTAGGTTACAAGGCTCAAGTGGAAGCCCATTTCGGTCCGTTTGGAGATAGTGCTAATCTTGACGCAAGATAGGAGCATGGTTTGCATCGAACGTACCATAGGCTCAGAAATTGTTTTGGACACACTTAACTCCAAGGTGACGTGGGTCATTTGGAATCTTGCTTCTTTCCGTTTGGAGACAGTGTTAGTGTCGGGTCAAGATAGGTGCATGGTTCGCGCTAGACATACCACAGGCTTAGAAATCTTTTTGGATGCACCAGATGGTACCACTAGGTGATGAGACTCAAGTGGAAGCTCGTCTCGGTCCATTTGAAGATAGTGCTAATCTTGACGCAAGATTGGAGCACGGTTTCCGTCGAACGTACCATAGGCTTAGAAATTGTTTGGGAGACACCCGATGGAACTCCTAGGTGATGTGGGTCATAAGGAATCTCTCTTCTTCCCGTTTGGAGACAGTGTTAGTGTCGGTGCAAGATAGGTGCATGGTTTGCGCTAGACGTACCATAGGCTTAGAAATCGTATTGGACACACCTGATGTTACCACTAGGTACCGAGGCTCTAGTGGAAGCTCGTTTCAGTCCTTTCGGAGATAGTGATAATCTTGACGCAAGATAGGTGCACGGCGGTTTGCGCCGAAGGTACCATAGACTCGGAAATCATTTTGGACGCACCCAATGGAAGTCCTATGTGATGTGGGTCATGTGGAATCTCACTTCTCTCCCGCTTTTGAGACCTGTGTTAGTGTCGGTGCAAGATAGGTGTACAGTTTGTGCCAAACGTGCCATCGGCTTAGAAATCGTTTTGGACGCACCCGATGGTAATCCTAGGTGACGAGTCTCAAGCGAAAGCTCAGCCTGTTTGGGGATAGTGCTAATCTTGATGTAAGATAGGTGCACGGTTTGTGTCAAACGTACCATAGGCTTGAAAATCGTTTTGGACGCAACCGATGGAACTCCTAGGTGATGTGGTTCATGTGGAATCTCACTTCTTTCCATTTAGAGACAGTGTTAGTGTCGGTGCAAAAGGTTCATGGTTTGCCCTAGACATACCATAGGCTCATAAATCATTTTGGACGCATTCCAATGGTAACACTAGGTTACAAGGCTCAAGTGGAAGCCCATTTCGGTCCGTTTGGAGATAGTGCTAATCTTGACGCAAGATAGGAGCACGGTTTGCGTCGAACGTACCATAGGCTCGGAAATCATTTTGGACACACTTGATGGAACTCCAAGGTGACGTGGGTCATTTGGAATCTCGCTTCTTTCCGTTTGGAGACAGTGTTAGTGTCGGGTCAAGATAGGTGCATGGTTCGCGCTAGACATACCACAGGCTTAGAAATGGTTTTGGATGCACCAGATGGTACCACTAGGTGATGAGACTCAAGTGGAAGCTCATCTCGGTCCATTTGAAGATAGTGCTAATCTTGACGCAAGATTGGAGCACGGTTTCCGTCGAACGTACCATAGGCTTAGAAATTGTTTGGGAGACACCCGATGGAACTCCTAGGTGATGTGGGTCATAAGGAATCTCTCTTCTTCCCGTTTGGAGACAGTGTTAGTGTCGGTGCAAGATAGGTGCATGGTTTGCGCTAGACGTACCATAGGCTTAGAAATCGTATTGGACACACCTGATGGTACCACTAGGTGACGAGGCTCTAGTGGAAGCTCGTTTCAGTCCTTTCGGAGATAGTGCTAATCTTGACGCAAGATAGGTGCACGGTTTGCGTCGAACGTACCATAGACTCGGAAATCATTTTGGACGCACCCAATGGAAGTCCTATGTGATGTGGGTCATGTGGAATCTCACTTCTCTCCCGTTTGGAGACTGTGTTAGTGTCGGTGCAATATAGGTGTACAGTTTGTGCCAAACGTGCCATCGGCTTAGAAATCGTTTTGGACGCACCCGATGGTAATCCTAGGTGACGAGTCTCAAGCGAAAGCTCAGCCTGTTTGGGGATAGTGCTAATCTTGATGTAAGATAGGTGCACGGTTTGTGTCAAATGTACCATAGGCTCGAAAATCATTTTGGACGCACCCGATGGAACTCCTAGGTGATGTGGGTCATGTGGAATCTCATTTCTTTCCATTTAGAGACAGTGTTAGTGTCAGTGCAAAAAGGTTCATGGTTTGCCCAAGACATACCATAGGCTCATAAATCATTTTGGACGCACCCAATGGTAACACTAGGTTACAAGGCTCAAGTGGAAGCCCATTTCGGTCCGTTTGGACATAGTGCAAATCTTGACGCAAGATAGGAGCATGGTTTGCGTCGAACGTACCATAGGCTCAGAAATTGTTTTGGACACACTTAACTCCAAGGTGACGTGGGTCATTTGGAATCTCGCTTCTTTCCGTTTGGAGACAGTGTTAGTGTCGGTGCAAGATAGGTGCATGGTTAGCGCTAGACACACCACAGGCTTAGAAATCGTTTTGGATGCACCCGATGGTACCACAAGGTGACGAGGCTCAAGTGGTAGCTCGTTTCGGTCCGTTTGAAGATAGGGCTAATCTTGACGCAAGATAGGAACACGGTTTGCGTCGAACGTACCATAGGCTCGGAAATCATTTTGGACACACTTGATGGAACTCCAAGGTGACATGGGTCATTTGGAATCTCGCTTCTTTCCGTTTGGAGACAGTGTTAGTGTCGGGTCAAGATAGGTGCATGGTTCGCGCTAGACATACCGCAGGCATAGAAATCGTTTTTGATGCACCCGATGGTACCACTAGGTGACGAGACTCAAGTGGAAGCTCGTCTCAGTCCATTTGAAGATAGTGCTAATCTTGACGCAAGATAGGAGCACGGTTTGCGTCAAACGTACCATAGGCTCAGTAAATCGCTTTTGGACGCACCCGATGGAACTCCTAGGTGAAGTGGGTCATATGGAGTCTCGCTACTTTACGTTTGGAGACACTATTAGTGTCGGTGCAATATAGGTGCATGGTTTGTGGTTGACATACCATAGCCTCAGAAATCATTTTGGACGCACTCGATGGTACCACTAGGTGACGAGGCTCAAGTGGAAGCTAGTTTCGGTCCTTTCGGATATAGTGCTAATCTTGACGCAAGATAGGAGCACGGTTTGCGTCGAACGTACCATAGGCTTAGAAATTGTTTGGGACACACCCGATGGAACTCCTAGGTGATGTGGGTCATATGGAATCTCTCTTCTTTCCGTTTGTAGACAGTGTTAGTGTCGGGGCAAGATAGGTGCACGGTTTGCGTCGAACGTACCATAGACTCGTAAATCATTTTGGACGCACCCAATGGAAGTCCTATGTGATGTGGGTCATGTGGAATCTCACTTTCTCCCGTTTGAGACCGTGTGTTAGTGTCGGCGCAAGATAGGTGTACAGTTTGTGCAAATGTGCCATCGGCTTAGAAATCGCTTTTGGACGCACCCGATGGTAATCCTAGGTGACGAGTCTCAATTAAAGCTCAGCCTGTTTGGGGATAGTGCTAATCTTGATGTAAGATATGTGCACGGTTCGTGTCAAACGTACCATAGGCTCGAAAATCATTTTGGACGCACTGATGGAACTCCTTGGTGACATGGGTCATGTGGAATCTCACTTCTTTCCATTTGGAGACAGTGTTAGTGTCGGCAGGCAAAAGGTTCATGGTTTGCCCTAGAAGTACCATAGGCTCATAAATCATTTTGGACGCACCCAATGGTAACACTAGGTTACAAGGCTCAAGTGGAAGCCGATTTCGGTCCGTTTGGAGATAGTGCTAATCTTGACGCAAGATAGGAGCATGGTTTGCGTCGAACGTACCATAGGCTCAGAAATTGTTTTGGACACACTTAACTCCAAGGTGACGTGGGTCATTTGGAATCTAAACTTTTTCCGCTTGGAGACAAGTGTTAGTGTCGGGTCAAGATAGGTGCATGGTTCGCGCTAGACATACCACAGAATTAGAAATCATTTTGGATGCACCAGATGGTACCACTAGGTGACGACACACAAGTGGAAGCTCGTCTCGGTCCATTTGAAGATAGTGCTAATCTTGACGCAAGATTGGAGCACGGTTTGCGTCGAACGTACCATAGGCTTAGAAATTGTTTGGGACACACCCGATGGAACTCCTAGGTGAAGTGGGTCATATGGAATCTCCCTTCTTTCCGTTTGGAGACAGTGTTAGTGTCGGGTCAAGATAGGTGCATGGTTTGGGGTGACGAGGCTCTAGTGGAAGCTCGTTTCAGTCCTTTCGGAGATAGTGCTAATCTTGACGCAACATAGGTGCACGGTTTGCGTCGAACGTACCATAGACTCGGAAATCATTTTGGACGCACACAATGGAAGTCCTATGTGATGTGGGTCATGTGGAATGTCACTTCTCTCCCGTTTGGAGACTGTGTTAGTGTCGGCGCAAGATAGGTGTACAGTTTGTGCCAAACGTGCCATTGGCTTAGAAATCATTTTGGACGCACCCGATGGTAATCCTAGGTGACGAGTCTCAAGCGAAAGCTCAGCCTGTTTGGGGATAGTGCTAATCTTGATGTAAGATATGTGCACGGTTCGTGTCAAACGTACATTAGGCTCGAAAATCATTTTGGACGCACCCGATGGAACTCCTAGGTGACGTGGGTCATGTGGAATCTCACTTCTTTCCATTTGGAGACAGTGTTAGTGTCAGTGCAAAAAGGTTCATGGTTTTCCCTAGAAGTACCATAGGCTCATAAATCATTTTGGACGCACCCAATGGTAACACTAGGTTACAAGGCTCAAGTGGAAGCCCATTTCGGTCTGTTTGGAGATAGTGCTAATCTTGACGCAAGATAGGAGCATGGTTTGCGTCGAACGTACCATAGGCTCAGAAATTGTTTTGGACACACTTGATGGAACTCCAAGGTGACATGGGTCATTTGGAATCTCGCTTCTTTCCGTTTGGAGACAGTGTTAGTGTCGGGTCAAGATAGGTGCATGGTTCGCGCTAGACATACCACAGGCTTAGAAATCATTTTGGATGCACCCGATGGTACCGCAAGGTGACGAGCCTCAATTGGTAGCTCGTTTCGGTCCGTTTGAAGATAGTGCTAATCTTGACGCAAGATAGGAACACGGTTTTGCGCCGAACGTACCATAGGCACGGAAATCATTTGGGGACACACTTGATGGAACTCCAAGGTGACGTGGGTCATATGGAATCTCGCTTCTTTCTGTTTGGAAACAGTGTTAGAAGGCCAGTCAAGATAGGTGCATGGTTTGGGGTGACGAGGCTCTAGTGGAAGTTCGTTTCAAAGGTACTTTTGGAGATAGTGCTAACCTTGACGCAAGATAGGTGCACGGTTTGCGCCGAACGTACCATAGACTCGGAAATCATTTTTGACGCACTCCAATGGAAGTCCTATGTGATGTGGGTCATGTGGAATCTCACTTCTCTCCCGCTTGGAGACTGTGTTAGTGTCGGTGCAAGATAGGTGTACAGTTTGTGCCAAATGTGCCATCGGCTTAGAAATCGATTTTGGATGTACCCGATGGTAATCCTAGGTGACGAGTCTCAAGCGTAAAGCTCAGCCTGCTTGGGGATAGTGCTAATCTTGATGTAAGATATGTGCATGCGGTTCATGTCAAACATACCATAGGCTCGAAAATCATTTTGGACGCACCCGATGGAACGCCTAGGTGACGTGGGTCATGTGGAATCTCACTTCTTTCCATTTGGAGACAGTGTTAGTGTCAGTGCAAAAAGGATCATGGTTTGCCCTAGAAGTACCATAGGCTCATAAATCATTTTGGACGCACCCAATGGTAACACTAGGTTACAAGGCTCAAGTGGAAGCCCATTTCGGTCCGTTTGGAGATAGTGCTAATCTTGACGCAAGATAGGAGCATGGTTTGCATCGAACGTACCATAGGCTCAGAAATTGTTTTGGACACACTTAACTCCAAGGTGACGTGGGTCATTTGGAATCTTGCTTCTTTCCGTTTGGAGACAGTGTTAGTGTCGGGTCAAGATAGGTGCATGGTTCGCGCTAGACATACCACAGGCTTAGAAATCTTTTTGGATGCACCAGATGGTACCACTAGGTGACGAGACTCAAGTGGAAGCTCGTCTCGGTCCATTTGAAGATAGTGCTAATCTTGACGCAAGATTGGAGCACGGTTTCCGTCGAACGTACCATAGGCTTAGAAATTGTTTGGGAGACACCGATGGAACTCCTAGGTGATGTGGGTCATAAGGAATCTCTCTCTTCTTCCCGTTTGGAGACAAGTGTTAGTGTCGGTGCAAGATAGGTGCATGGTTTGCGCTAGACGTACCATAGGCTTAGAAATCGTATTGGACACACCTGATGTTACCACTAGGTGACCGAGGCTCTAGTGGAAGCTCGTTTCAGTCCTTTTGGAGATAGTGATAATCTTGACGCAAGATAGGTGCACGGTTTTGCGTCGAAGGTACCATAGACTCGGAAATCATTTTGGACGCACCCAATGGAACTCCTATGTGATGTGGGTCATGTGGAATCTCACTTCTCTCCGTTTGGAGACTGTGTTAGTGTCGGTGCAAGATAGGTGTACAGTTTGTGCCAAACGTGCCATCGGCTTAGAAATCGTTTTGGACGCACCGATGGTAATCCTAGGTGACGAGTCTCAGCGTAAAGCTCAGCCTGTTTGGGGATAGTGCTAATCTTGATGTAAGATAGGTGCACGGTTTGTGTCAAACGCACCATAGGCTCGAAAATCGTTTTGGACGCAACCGATGGAACTCCTAGGTGATGTGGGTCATGTGGAATCTCACTTCTTTCCATTTAGAGACAAAGTGTTAGTGTCGGTGCAAAAGGTTCATGGTTTGCCCTAGACATACCATAGGCTCATAAATCATTTTGGACGCACCCAATGGTAACACTAGGTTACAAGGCTCAAGTGGAAGCCCATTTCGGTCCGTTTGGAGATAGTGCTAATCTTGACGCAAGATAGGAGCACGGTTTGCGCCGAACGCACCATAGGCTCGGAAATCATTTTGGACACACTTGATGGAACTCCAAGGTGACGTGGGTCATTTGGAATCTCGCTTCTTTCTGTTTGGGAGACAGTGTTAGTGTCGGTGCAAGATAGGTGCATGGTTAGCGCTAGACACACCACAGGCTTAGAAATCATTTTGGATGCACCCGATGGTACCACAAGGTGACGAGGCTCAAGTGGTAGCTCGTTTGGTCCGCTTGAAGATAGGGCTAATCTTGACGCAAGATAGGAACACGGTTTGCGTCGAACGTACCATAGGCTCGGAAATCATTTTGGACACACTTGATGGAACTCCAAGGTGACATGGGTCATTTGGAATCTCGCTTCTTTCCGCTTTGGAGACACAGTGTTAGTGTCGGGTCAAGATAGGTGCATGGTTCGCGCTAGACATACCGCAGCATAGAAATCGTTTTGATGCACCCGATGGTACCACTAGGTGACGAGACTCAAGTGGAAGCTCGTCTCAGTCCATTTGAAGATAGTGCTAATCTTGACGCAAGATAGGAGCACGGTTTGCGCCAAACGTACCATAGGCTCGAAATCGTTTTGGACGCACCCGATGGAACTCCTAGGTGAAGTGGGTCATTTGGAGTCTCGCTACTTTTCGTTTGGAGACACTATTAGTGTCGGTGCAATATAGGTGCATGGTTTGCGGTTGACATACCATAGCCTCGAGAAATCATTTTGGACGCACTGATGGTACCACTAGGTGACGAGGCTCAAGTGGAAGCTAGTTTCGTCCTTTGGGATATAGTGCTAATCTTGACGCAAGATAGGAGCACGGGTTTATGCCGAACGTACCATAGGCTTAGAAATTGTTTGGGACACACCCGATGGAACTCCTAGGTGATGGGGGTCATATGAATCTCTCTTCTTTCCGCTTGTAGACAAGTGTTAGTGTCGGGCAAGATAGGTGCACGGTTTGCGTCGAAGGTACCATAGACTCGGAAATCATTTTGGACGCACCCAATGGAAGTCCTATGTGATGTGGGTCATGTGGAATCTCACTCTCTCCCATTTGGAGACTGTGTGTTAGTGTCGGTGCAATATAGGTGTACATGGTTTGAAAGCAAACGTGCCATCGGCTTAGAAATCATTTTGGACGCACCGATGGTAATCCTAGGTGACGAAGTCTCAAGCGTAAAGCTCAGCCTGTTTTGGGGATAGTGCTAATCTTGATGTAAGATAGGTGCACGGTTTGTGTCAAATGTACCATAGGCTCGAAAATCATTTTGGACACACCGATGGAACCCTAGGTGATGTGGGTCATGTGGAATCTCACTTCTTTCCATTTAGAGACACAGTGTTAGTGTCGGTGCAAAAAAGGTTCATGGTTTGCCCTAGACATACCATAGGCTCATAAATCATTTTGGACGCACCCAATGGTAACACTAGGTTACAAGGCTCAAGTGGATGCCCATTTCGGTCCGTTTGGACATAGTGCTAATCTTGACGCAAGATAGGAGCATGGTTTGCGTCGAACGTACCATAGGCTCAGAAATTGTTTTGGACACACTTAACTCCAAGGTGACGTGGATCATTTGGAATCTCGCTTCTTTCCGCTTTGGAGACAGTGTTAGTGTCGGGTCAAGATAGGTGCATGGTTCACGCTAGACATACCACAGGCTTAGAAATGGTTTTGGATGCACCAGATGGTACCACTAGGTGATGAGACTCAAGTGGAAGCTCGTCTCGGTCCATTTGAAGATAGTGCTAATCTTGACGCAAGATTGGAGCACGGTTTCCGTCGAACGTACCATAGGCTTAGAAATTGTTTGGGAGACACCCGATGGAACTCTTAGGTGATGTGGGTCATAAGGAATCTCTCTTCTTCCCTTTGGAGAGATAGTGTTAGTGTCGGTGCAAGATAGGTGCATGGTTTGTGCGCTAGACCACCATAGGCTTAGAAATCGTTTTGGACACACCCGATGGTACCACAAGGTGACGAGGCTCTAGTGGAAGCTCGTTTCAATCCTTTCGGAGATAGTGCTAATCTTGACGCAAGATAGGTGCACGGTTTGCGTCGAACGTACCATAGGCTTAGAAATTATTTGGGACACACCCGATGGAACTCCTAGGTGATGTGGGTCATATGGAATCTCTCTTCTTTCCATTTGGAGACAAGTGTTAGTGTCGGGCAAGATAGGTGCATGGTTTGCGCTAGACACACCATAGGCTTAGAAATCATTTTGGATGCACCCGATGGTACCACAAGGTGACGAGGCTCAAGTGGAAGCTCATTTCGTCCGCTTGGAGATAGTGCTAATCTTGACGCAAGATAGGAACACGGGTTTGTGCCGAACGCACTCATAGGCTCGGAAATCATTTTGGACACACTTGATGGAACTCCAAGGTGACGTGGGTCATTTGGAATCTCGCTTCTTTCCGCTTTGGAGACAAGTGTTAGTGTCGGGTCAAGATAGGTGCATGGTTTCGCTTAGACATACCGCAGGCATAGAAATCGCTTTTTGATGCACCCGATGGTACCACTAGGTGACGAGACTCAAGTGGAAGCTCGCCTCGGTCCATTTGAAGATAGTGCTAATCTTGACGCAAGATAGGAGCACGGTTTGCGCCAAACGTACCATAGGCTCAGAAATTTTTGGACGCACCCGGATGGAACTCCTAGGTGAAGTGGGTCATATGGAATCTCGCTTCTTTCTCGCTTGGAGACACTATTAGTGTCGGTGCAAGATAGGTGCATGGTTTGCGTGTTGACATACCCATAGGCTTAGAAATCATTTTGACACTTTTCGATGGTACCACTAGGTGACGAGGCTCAAGTGGAAGCTAGTTTCGGTCCTTTCGGATATAGTGCTGATCTTTGACGCAAGATAGAGCACGGTTTGCGCCGAACGCACCATAGGCTTAGAAATTGTTTGGGACACACTATGTGATGTGGGTCATGAAACTCCTAGGTGATGTGGGTCATATGGAATCTCTCTTCTTCCGCTTTGGAGACAGTGTTAGTGTCGGGGCAAGATAGGTGCACGGTTTGCGTTTGTGCGAACTCATAGAGACTCGGAAATCATTTTGGACGCACTCCAATGGAAGTCCTATGTGATGTGGGTCATGTGGAATCTCACTTCTCTCATTTTGGAGACTAGTGTAGTGTCGGTTGGCGCAAGATAGGTGTACAGTTTTGTGCAAATGTGCCATCGGGCTTAGAAATCATTTTGGACGCACCGATGGTAATCCTAGGTGACGAGTCTCTGTGGTTAAAGCTCAGCCTGTTTGGGGATAGTGCTAATCTTGATGTAAGATATGTGCACGGTTCGTGTCAAACGTACCATAGGCTCGAAAAATCATTTTTTAGACGAACCCGATGGAACTGATATGAACCCGCTTAGGGTTTATGGACGATCTTTCGATGAGAGGCGTGAGATCACTCGATTTGGTGGATGGAGATGACGTTCACGCCCGACTACAGCCTTCCAAGACCGCGCTTAGCAACCGATACACCACCTCCAAAGGTCCGCCACGATCTTGTGGAGCGCAACAACCAACCACTAGGGCTCCCGCCCTGCAAGCAATCGAAGAACTAGCAAGAACAAGGAAACAAGCACTGAATTTGCAAGATGAAATTGAAAGCCTCAAACTGAATCTTATTATGAGTGGGGGGTTCAAGACAAGGAGACGGGCGGCTGGATCAGCACGCGCGCCTACAAGCAAGTAGCAAAGGCTAAACTTGATCTAAACAAAACCCAAGTGTTCCTGGTGGCGGCTAAGGGTATATGACGTGGAGGACGACCACAAGAGAGTTTGGGTCGTGCTCCAACCCTAGGACGCGCCCCTACTGGACTCTAAATGATACAAGCCCATTGGGCTAACTTAAGGTGGCGCAGCACCCTGGACAGAATAGACCTCTCGGTGATTTTTGGACTGTTGACGCCTGTTTCTGAGAAGGTATGAGTATGAGGTTAGATCCGTATGAAAGTAGACTTTATTAGCTTTCCAACAAGTCCAGAATCACCCCAATCCGACTCAGATGTAACCGTGGATGCACCGCCGCATAAGTTGGAGGTGTGCTGCAGTCCGAATCCAGCCTACGCGAGTCCTTTTCCCTTTCGGTCTTCTCCTTGATTCCTAATCAAAACAAGAGTGCACGTGTTCCAAGATCTAAACAGGATGGACAAGAGCTCAAGAAGGAACTCACTTGATGATTAAGTGTTCGAGCACGAGCACGGGTAATAGGACCAGCAGGTGTCGGCGTGGATGTATGATCGGTGTTGATGTCCTCATCATCCTCCCTTTCTTGAATTTGAGTCGTCCTTGACTCAAGCTCATCTTCCTCACCCAAATAAGGCTTCAAATCTGTAATGTTAAATGTGGGACTAACCCCAAAATCTGCAGGAAGATTCAAGCTTATATGCATTCTCATTTATTCGTTGTATCACTTTAAAAGGACCATCCGCTCTAGGCATCAATTTAGATTTTCTTAATTCAGGAAACCTATCCTTTCGCAAATGCAACCAAACCAAATCTCCAGGTTCAAGAATCAATTCCCTTCTACCTTTATCTCCAGCAAAATTGTACTTAGCATTCATGCGCTCTATGTTTTCTTTAGTGGTTTCATGTAGTTTTAGCATCAATTCAGCACGTTGTTTAGCATCAAAATTCAACTTTTCAGAACTTGGCAATGGCATTAAATCAATAGGAGCACGTGGTAACAAGCCATAAACAATCTCAAAGGGACACATCTTCGTAGTAGAATGCAAGAACGATTATAAGCAAACTCAATATGAGGCAAACAATCTTCCCACATCTTAATATTCTTCTTTAAAACAGTCCTTAACATAGTAGACAAAGTTCTATTCACAACTTCAGTTTGACCATCAGTTTGGGGGTGACAAGTGGTGGAAAATAAAAGCTTAGTCCCCCAATTTGGCCCATAAAGTTCTCCAAAATGGCTAAGAAATTTAGCATCACGATCAGAAACAATTGTATTTGGCACACCATGCAAAGTTTAACAACTTCTCGAAAAGAACAAATCAGCAATATTTGTAGCATCATCAGTTTTATGACATGGTATGAAATGTGCCATTTTAGAGAATCGATCCACAACCACAAAAACACTATCTCGCCCTTTCCTAGTCCGTGGCAATCCCAACACAAAATCCATAGAAATATCCTCCCAAGGAGCACTAGGAACAGGAAGAGGCATATACAAACCGTGTGGATTCAACGGACTTAGCCTTTTGACATGTTGTGCAGCGAGCAACAAATCTCTCCACGCCTCGTCGCATCTTTGGCCAAAAGAAATGACCAGCAAGAATGTCCTCCGCCTTCTTCGCTCCAAAATGCCCCATCAAGCCACCTCCATGCGCTTTCCTGCAGCAACAACAAGTTTAACGGAGCTAGCTGGAATGCATAGCTTGTTAGCTCTAAACACAAACCCATCATTGAGGATGAATTTGTTCCATGTTTTCCCATCTTTACAATGCAGCAGCACTTCTTTAAAATCAGCATCATGAGCATATCGGTCTTTAATTGTTTCTAACCCAAAGATCTTGTAATCAAGTTGATTCAGCAAAGTATATCTCCTAGACAATGCATCTGCAATGATATTATCCTTCCTTTCTTGTGTTTGATAACATAAGGAAAAGATTCAATAAATTCAACCCATTTTGCATGTCTACGATTCAGTTTTCCTTGACTACTTAATATGCTTCAAAGATTCATGATCAGAATGTATAACAAATTCTTTGGGCCACAAATAATGCTGCCATGTTTCTAATGTCCGCACTAGAGCATATAATTCCTTATCATATGTAGAATAATTAAGAATAGGCCCGCTCAATTTCTCACTAAAGTATGCAACAGGTTTCCTTCTTGTAACAAAACACCACCCAATCCAATTCCACTCGTGCATCACATTCAAGCTCGAAAGTCTTATTAAAATCAGGGAGTTGGAGTAGAGGTGCATGTGTTAACTTATCTTTCAGCACATGGAAGGCGTGCTTTGTGCTTTGCCCCAAGAAAAGGGCACTCCCTTCTTTGTAAGCTCATTCAATGGTGCAGCAATGGTGCTGAAGTCCTTCACAAAACGGCGATAGAAACCAGCAAGTCCTAGGAAACTCCGCAGACTTGTGTGACCGCTGTGGGTACAGGCCATCCTTGTAGCTTCCACCTTGGCTTTATCAACCTCAATTCCCTGTGGAGGACAACATAGCCAAGAAACGATACTCGATCGGTGCAGAAAGTGCACTTCTCAAGGTTACCAAACAAACGTGCATCACGAGAGCATTGAAAACAGCACGTAAGTGATCAAGGTGTTCATCCATGGATTTGCTATAAATCAGTATATCATCAAAGTAGACGACAACAAATTTCCCAATGAAAGCACGCAAAACCTCGCTCATTAATCTCATGAAAGTACTAGGTGCATTAGTTAACCCAAAAGGCATGACTAACCACTCATATAGACCGAACTTGGTTTTGAAAGCAGTTTTCCATTCATCTCCCAATTTCATACGAATCTGGTGGTACCCACTACGCAAATCAACCTTTGAAAACACAACAGCACCACTCAATTCATCAAGCATATCATCTAATCGTGGAATAGGGTGTCGATATCGAATGGTGATATTATTAATAGCCCTACAATCAACACACATGCGCCATGTTCCATCTTTCTTAGGCACTAAAATCACTGGAACAGCACAAGGACTAAGAGACTCACGCACATAACCTTTGTCTAGTAGTTCTTGCACTTGTCGCTGAATTTCCTTCGCTTCCTCCGGATTGGTCCTGTAAGGTGCACGGTTTGGCAAAGATGCTCCCAGGATAAGATCAATTTGGTGCTCAATCCTCAGATTGGTGGCAGCCCCGCTGGTATCTCAATGGGAAACACATCAGAATACTCCTGCAAAATGTTAGCAAACAGCAGGGGGCAAAGAACGTTGCATATCCTCAAATGAAATCAAAGCATCCTTGCATACCAAAGCATAAGCAACAGAGGTGGATGCATTGAACTCATTAATATCAGATTTTGTAGCAAGCATACAACGTCCTTTCAATTTTATCTCATCTTTGTCATCAACAACAGATTTGTCATTTTATTCGCTCTTTGCTTTTGCAGCCTTAGTAACATCAGATTGCATAATAGCTTCAGGAGACATAGGATGCAACACAATTTTTCGATCATGGTATAGAAACGAATATTGATTTGATCTACCATGATGCATCGAATCTCTATCAAATTGCCATGGTCTACCTAGCAGAATATTGCAAGCTTGCATAGGCACAACATCACATTCAACAATATCTTTGTATGATCCGATGGCAAAATCGACCGCACCAGTCTCGTTACCTTTGCCTTACCACTGTTGTTCAGCCATTGGATGTAGTAGGGATGGGGTGTGGTTTGGTGGTGAGGGCGAGCTTCTGTACCATGTCGCTACTTGCCAAGTTGTTGCAGCTACCTCCATCAATGATCATGCGGCATTTAACGCTTCCTTGATGACACACTTTGTTTGGAATAAAGTGTGTCGCTGATTTTGCTCCGCTTTCTCCATTTGTGCACTAAGCACTCGCTGTACAATCAAGCTTCTCATAGTGCTCCGCATCACCTGCATTAATGTGTTCTTCTATGTGTTCCTCACTACCCGCATAGTCAGCCGCAAGCAATGCAAGTGTATCTTCATCAAAATCACTAGCAGATGAACACTCACCATCATCTTTGACAATCATAACACGCTTGTTTGGGCAGTCACGCATCATATGGCCATATCCCTTGCAACCGATGACATTGTATGTTGCTTGTTCTACCTGTCGATGCCACGGATGAAGTACTCGCAGCCGGCTTTTTGCGCTGTCTTCGCTACATTGAATTGGTGGGGGCAGCTCGAGTCTTGTCACTAGATGAAGGCGGCGAGGAGTACGTGTAGACGGAGTTGTAGACGCGCGCTGGCTGCCATGAACTAGCTTTCCCTGCAGAAACATTAGTCCATGCGCTTAGCACGTCGTCCCTGCACTTCCTGCTCAGCTTTACAAGCAAGATGAAACAGTTTGGTTACGTTATTGTATTCTTTGTAAGCGAGATATCCTGAATTTCCGATTTAACCCACCTAAAAAATCTAGCCATAGCAGGTTCCTCATCCTCCTCTAATTTACAACGCAACATACCCGCTTGTAATTCCTGATAGTATTCTTCACACTTTTAGAACCTTGTCTCAATTGCTGCAACTTATTTATCATATCACGGGCATAGTAAGATGGAACAAATCTAGCTCTCATGGCTCGCTTCAGCGCATCCCAAGTTTTAGGTATGTTATTAGAATTTTTCTTGCCATATTCAATCCACCAAACAGAAGCAAAATCTGTGAACTCACTAGTAGCAGCCCTAACACGCGTGTGTTCTCAGGAAATTCATGGCATGCAAACTTTTGATCAACAAGCAATCTCCCAAGTAATGTATGCATCAGGGTCATATTTTCCATCAAAAGGAGGTACTTTAAATTTAATCTTACATGAAAGCATCATCATTATTGTGTACCTCGCGCCGGGGCGGCCACCCATACCTCTACGGTTGTGACGAGGCGACGCCGATCACGAAAGTGTCTCGATCATCATGTTCAGATCATCACCTGTGTATTCTTCATCATAACTACCATCCTCTCGATCTTCCTCCTTCTTTTCTTCTTTATGCTGGTCTTTATCATTGTTGTGGAGGTCATCAAAACGCCTCAGCAGAGAGCAGCAAGGCTTTTGTCCACACTAGCAATGGATCTCCAAACCCGCAAGCTTGTTGTTTGCGGCAATCATGTAGCTCCAACTGCCCAAGTTTGTCATTTGTCACCCGCAAGTCATTATCAAGTCCCTCCGTGTGCAACTTCACTTTCCTTTCAAAATGTTGTATGATGCCCTTTGTGCGAGGCTAATGTGGAATTTGGTTATCTTCGTCGGTCCCCGCATGGTTCAAAGACAAAGACAACAAGAAGACAAGTGAAGAAATAAAAGCCCTACAACTACTAGGATGTAGCTACAGCAAGTCGCCACTCTCCACCTATTACACAAGTTCTTACCAGTTCTACCTTGCTCGACAGAGGGGTCATCTACCAACAAGTCTGCAAAGCAATGGATGAAGTGTATCGGTGCCGCAGCAAGACGAGACCCGTCAAGCTGTAGAATATGTGGAGCTATAGGTGGGCTGAAACAAGGAACGAACTAGCACCACGTTAGTTACAAAAAGCAAGCTGAATAATCGCTCAACCGCAGGTACTGCGGCTGGTCCTAGTCTAGACCAAAATAGAGACGCGAGCCTGGACACAAAGGAGAGCACAACACACACCACCAAGTGAACGAAAAATCTCTAAGATCAGCCCTTTCTCTTCTTTTTCTTTTGCTTCTTTTCTCTTTTTTTTTTTTTTTGAATAATTTTTTTAGGGGCACTCAAAACTGATTATATGAACAAGAACACTCCCAAAGAGTAACTCAGCACACACACACTCTCTCTCTCTCTCTCTAGAGTAAGCCACCTGCTTAGATATGAATACTTGCTGCGTGGTTCGTTTGATATTTGTAGCACAGGGTGAACTGATTCCTCGTCCGATTGAACTTCCAATTCTACTCGGACTTGGCCAACAGCGAGGAATAACCCGATTCCTTGATCCGACTCAAACTTGAAAACCTACTTGGATTCGCCAACAGAGAGGAACAGCCGATTCCTTGTCCGATTCAAACTTCAAACCCTACTTGGATTCGCCAACAGAGAGACTATATGATAAAGCGCGGTTGTGATAGAACGTGACAAGAACTCAAACTCTAAAGGACTAAAACTAAGACCAGCAACTTGACACAACCGATGCAACCGACGACTCAACAAGCCCTAACTAGGTAGCACTAGCCACGGCCCAAAGGTCTATAGGATTGTAGGAAACTAATCTACTATTTTTTTGGCTTTTTGGACTGTAGGAAAATAAAAACAGCTTAAGAATTACAAGTCTCTCACCGATAAACCTTGCTCGATTACTAATTGATATGAACCCGCTTAGGGTTTATGGACGATCTTTCGATGAGAGGCGGAGATCACTCGATTTGGTGGATGGAGATGACGCTCACGGCCCGACTACAGCCTTTCCAAGACCGCGCCTTTAGCAACCGATACACCACCTCCAAAGGCCGCCACGATCTTGTGGAGCGCGACAACCAGCCACTAGGGCTCCCGCCCTGCAAGCAATCAAGAACTAGCAAGAACAAGGAAACAAGCACTGAATTTGTAAGATGAAATTGAAAGCCTCAAACTGAATCTTATGATGAGTGGGGTTCAAGACAAGGAGACGGGCGGTTGGATCAAACACGCTGCCTACAAGCAAGTAGCAAAGGCTAAACTTGATCTAAACAAAACCCAAGTGTTCCTGGTGGCGGCTAAGGGTATATGACGGTGGAGGACGACCACAAGAGAGTTTGGGTCGTGCTCAACCCCTAGGACGCGTCCCTACTGGACTCTAAACGATACAAGCCCATTGGGCTAACTTAAGGTGGCGCAGCACCCTGACAGAATAGACCTCTCGGTGATTTTTTTGGACTGTTGACGCTGTTTCTGAGCAGGTATGAGTATGAGGTCAGATCCGTATGAAAGTAGACTTTATTAGCTTTCCAACAAGTCCAGAATCACCCCAATCCGACTCAGATGTAACCGCGGGCGACCGCCGCAAGTTGGAGGTGTGCTGCAGTCCGAATCCAGCCTACTGAGTCCTTTTCCCTTTCGGTCTTCTCCTTGATTCCTAATCAAAACAAGAGTGCACGTGTCTCCAAGATCTAAACAGGATGGACAAGAGCTCAAGAAGGAACTCACTTGATGATTAAGTGTTCGAGCACGCAGCACGGGTAATAGGACCAGCAGTGTCGGCGTGGACGGCGTGGATGTATGATCGGTGTTGATGTGATGCAAGATAGGAACCTCATCTCGGAATCTCTTTGGTGCACTTGTGGAACCCCAGGTGACGCGGGTCGAGGAATCTTCTTTCCGCTTTGGAGACAGTGTTAGTGTCGTGCAAGATAGGTGCATGGTTTGCGCGCAAACGTACCATAGGCTCAGAAATCATTTTGGACGCACCCGATGGTAACACTAGGTGACGAGGCTCAAGTGGAAGCTCATTTCGTCCTTTTGGAGATAGTGCTAATCTTGACGCAAGATAGGAGCATGGTTTGCGCCGAACGCATACCATAGGCTCAGAAATCGTTTTGGACGCACCGATGGAACTCCTCAGGTGACGTGGGTCAAGTGGAATCTCGCTTCTTTCCGCTTTGGAGATAGTGTTAGTGTCGGTGCAAGATAGGTGCATGGTTTGGCGCCTAAACATACCATCCAGGCTCAGAAATCATTTTGGACGCACCCGATGGTACCCTAGGTGACGAGGCTCAAGTGGAAGCTCGTTTCGGTCCATTTGAAGATAGTGCTAATCTTGACGCAAGATAGGAGCACGGTTTGCGCCGAACATACCATAGGCTTAGAAATTGTTTGGGATGCACCCGATGGAACTCCTAGGTGACGTGGGTCATGTGGAATCTCTCTTCTTCCGCTTTGGAGACAGTGTTAGTGTCGGTGCAAGATAGGTGCATGGTTTATGCCAGACGTACTATAGGCTTAGAAATCATTTTGGACGCACCAATGGTACCACTAGGTGACGAGGGTCCAGTGGAAGCTCACTTCTCGTCCTTTTGGAGATAGTGCTAATCTTGACGCAAGATAGGTGTACGGCTGATTTGTGCTCTTAAATCATTTTGGACATGATGGCTTTAGGTGACGTGGGTTAGAAATCGCTTCTTTTGGACCGCAGTTGCTGCAAGATGCATGGATGGTAATCCCATAGGTCAGATAAAGTCGCTAGGTGAAAGCCTCATTTTCACATGTTTGGGGATAGTGCTAATCTTGATGTAAGATAGGTGCACGGTTTATGCCGAACGTACCATAGGCTTGAAAATCGTTTTGGACGCACCGATGGAACTCCTAGGTGACGGGTCATGTGGAATCTCACTTTTCCATTTGGAGAGAGTGTTAGTGTCATAAGAAAGGTTCATGGTTTGCGCCAGACATACCATAGGCTCATAAATCATTTTGGACGCACCCGATGGTACCACTCAGTGACGAGGCTCAAGCGGAAGCCCATTTCGGTCCTTTTGGAGATAGTGCTAATCTTGACGCAAGATAGGTGCACGGTTTGCGTCGAAACGTACCTATAGGCTCGGAAATCGCTTTTGGACGCACTTGATGGAACTCCCAGGTGACGTGGGTCATGTGGAATCTCACTTTTCTCGCTTGGGAGACAAGTGTTAGTGTCGGTGCAAGATAGGTGCATGGTTTGGCGCTAGACACACCATAGGCTTAGAAATCATTTTGGACACCCGATGGTACCACTAGGTGACGAGGCTCAAGTGGAAGCTCATTTCGTCCGCTTGGAGATAGTGCTAATCTTGACGCAAGATAGGTGCACGGTTTGTCGAACGCACCATAGGCTCAAATCATTTTGGACGCACTTGATGGAACTCCTAGGTGACGTGGGTGGTTGGAATCTCGCTTCTTTCCGCTTTGGAGACAAAGTGTTAGTGTCGGTGCAAGATAGGTGCATGGTTTGCGCTAGACATACCATAGGCTTAGAAATCGCTTTTTGATGCACCCGATGGTACCACCATAGGTGACGAGGCTCAAGTGGAAGCTCGTTTCGTCCATTTGGAGATAGTGCTAATCTTGACGCAAGATAGGTGCACGGGTTTGCGCCAAACGTACCATAGGCTCTCGAAATCGTTTTGGACGCACCGATGGAACTCCTAGGTGACGTGGGTCATATGGAATCTCTTTTTCCGCTTTGGAGACAAAGCAATAGTGTCAGTGCAAGATAGGTGCATGGTTTGCGCCAGACGTACCATAGGCTCAAAATCATTTTGGACGACCCGATGGTACCACTAGGTGACGAGGCTCAAGTGGAAGCTCATTTGGTCCGTTTGGAGATAGTGCTAATCTTGGACGCAAGATAGAGTGCATCGGTTTGAATCGAACATACCATAGGCTCAGAATTGTTTTGGACGCACCTGATGGAACTCTAGGTGATGTGGGTCATATGGAATCTCGCTTCTTTCCGCTGTTGGAGACAGTAGGAAGCAGTGTTGATATGCAAGATAGGTGCGCTTAGCCAATCATACCAGGTTTAGGCTTTTGAAATCGCTTTTGACGCACCATGGTAATACCACTTAGGTGACGAGGCTCATGGAAAGCTCGCTTCGGCCCTTTGGGAGATAGTGCTAATCTTGATGCAAGATAGGTGCACGGTTTGTGTCGAACGTACCATAGGCTCTCAAATCATTTTGGACGCACCCGATGGAACTCCTAGGTGACGTGGGTCATGTGGAATCTCACTTCTTTCCATTTGGAGATGTTAGTGTCGGAGGCAAGATAGGTTCATGGTTTATGCCTAGACGTACCATAGGCTCATAAATCATTTTGGACACACCCGATGGTAACACTAGGTGTTACAAGGCTCAAGTGGAAGCTCATTTCGTCCGCTTTGGAGATAGTGCTAATCTTGACGCAAGATAGAGCACTGGTTTGCATCGAACATACTATAGGCTCGTGAAATCGCTTTTGGACACACCCTGATGGAACTCCTAGGTGACGTGGGTCATTTGGAATCTCGCTTCTTTTCCGCTTGGAGACAGTGTTAGTGTCGGTGCAAGATAGGTGCATGGTTCGCTTAGACGTACCATAGGCTTAGAAATCTTTTTGATGCACCGGATGGTACCACTAGGTGATGAGGTCTCAAGTGGAAGCTCGCTTCGTCCATTTGAAGATAGTGCTAATCTTGACGCAAGATAAGAGCAACGGTTTGGCGCCGAATGTACCATAGGCTCAGAAATCGTTTTGGACGCACCCGATGGAACTCCTAGGTGACGTGGGTCATGTGGAATCTCTCTTTTTCCGCTTTGGAGACAAAGTTAGTGTTTGTGCAAGATAGGTGCATGGTTTGCGCTTAGACGTACCATAGGCTTAGAAATCGTTTTGGACGCACCCGATGGTACCACTAGGTGACGAGGCTCAAGTGGAAGCTCATTTCGTCCTTTTGGAGATAGTGCTAATCTTGACGCAAGATAGGAGCACGGTTTACGTCGAACGTACTACATAGGCTCGGAAATCATTTTGGACGCACTTGATGGAACTCCTAGTGACGTGGGTCATGTGTGGAATCTCGCTTCTTTCCGCTTTGGAGATGTTGTTAGTGTCGGTGTAAGATAGGTGCATGGTTTGCGCCAGACATACATAGGCTTAGAAATCATTTTGGACGCACTCGATGGTATAGGTGTATCTAGGTGACCCAGGCTCAAGTGGAAGCTCTCTTCACTCTGCTTGGCGGATAGTGCTAATCTTGACGCAAGATAAGAGCATGGTTTGAGTCAAACGTACCATAGGCTCGAAATTGCTTTTGACGCCTTTTGCGATGGAACCCCTAGGTGACGTGGGTCATGTGGAATCTCACTTCTTTCGCATTTGGAGATAGTGTTAGTGTCGGTGCAAGATAGGTAAGCATGGTTTGTGCTAGACAACTCCTATGACGCGGGCTCATAAATCAGTTATTTTTGGATGCACCATGGGATGGTAACAATAGGTTGACACAGGCTCAGTGGAAGCCCATGTTTTGGTCTATTTGGAGATAGTGCTAATCTTGACGCAAAGATAGGTGCACATGCGTTTGCGTCGAACGATACCATAGGCTCGAAATCATTTTTGGATGGACATCATGGAACTCCTAGGCGACGTGGGTCATTTGGAATCTCACTTTCTTCCGCTTGGAGACAGTGTTAGTGTCACAGGTGCAAGATAGGTGCATGGTTTGCGCTAGACGCACAATATTGGCTTAGAAATCGCTTTGGATGCACCGATGGTACCACTAGGTGACGAGGCTCAAATGAAGCTTTCGTTTGGCCCGTTTGAAGATAGTGCTAATCTTGTGACTAAAGATAGAGCACGGTTTGCCGAACGTACCATAGGCTCAGAAATCATTTTGGACGCACTATGATGGAACTCCCAGGTGATGTAAGGTCATGTGGAATCTCCCTTCTTTCCGTTGGGAGACCGTGGTTAGTGTCGTGCAAGATAGGTGCATGGTTTATGCTAGATGTACTGGCGCGAGCATAGAAATGAATTTTAGATCGCACTCGATGGTACCATTAGGTGATTGAGACTCAAGTGGAAGCTCGTCTGGTCCATTTTGAAGATAGTGCTAATCTTGGCGCAAGATAGAGTGCGGTTTTTGCATCAACGATACCATGAGGCTGATATAAATCATTTTGGGACGCACCGGATGGAACTCCTAGGTGAAGTGGGTCATATGAGAATCATCACTTTCCGTTTGAGAGACAATGTTAGTGGAATAAAGGTGCATGGTTTCGGTTGACAGATAGTATGGTTTGCGCTTTTAGACATGCCATCATAGGCTCAAATCGCATTTTTGGGACGCACTCGATGGTAACCTTGGCCAAAGGTGACGAGGCTCGCGTGGAAGCTGAAGCAAAAGTGTTTCGTCCTTTGGATGTGAGATAAAAAGCACCTTGACGCAAGATAGCCTCGGAGCGGTAGGCAGCGAGCCGTATTCACGTGGCTCGAAATTGTTTTGGACGCACCCGATGGAACTCCTAGGTGACGTGGGTCATGTGGAATCTCACTTTCTCCTTTGGAGATAGTGTTAGTGTCGTTGGATAGTGCAAAAGAGTTTAGACGTACCCATGTACCTTGAGGAAATCGCTTTTGGGCACAATAGGACGGGTAATTCTAGGTGATTGACGCTCGGCGGAAGCTCGTCGGCCCATTTGCGAGATAGTGCTAATCTTGATGCAAGATAAGTGCACGGCTGGTGCGTCAGGTGCCATATGTCTGTAAATCGGTTTGGACGCGCAGATGGAACTCCCAGGTGGACGTAGGTCAAATGCGAATCTCACTTCTTTCCAGAGACGGTGTTAGTGTTTGCAAGATAGAATGCATGGTTTGGCGCTAGACGTACCCATAGGCTCATAAATCATTTTGGAGCGCACTAGATGGTAACACTAGGTGACGGAGGCCTGGCGGAAGCTCGCTTTCGGTCCGTTTGGAGATAGTGCTAATCTTGATTAAGATAGGTGCACGGTTTGCGTCGAAGCATACTATAGGCTGAAATCGTTTTGGACGCACTTGATGGAACCCCTAGGTGACGTGGGTCGCGTGGAATCTCACTTCTTTCCATTTGGAGACGGTGTTAGTGTCTGAGTGCAAGATAGGTGCATGGTTAAGCGCTTAGACGCACCATAGGCTCATAAAAATCATTTTGGACGCACCGATGTGTAACACTAGGTTACTGAAGGCTCAGAGTGGAAGCTCATTTCGGTCCGTTTGGAGATAGTGCAATCTTGTGACGCAAGATGGGAGCACGGTTTGCGTCGAACGCACTATAGGCTCGGAAATCATTTTTTGGACGCACTCTGATGGAACTCCTAGGTGACGTGGGTCATATGAGGTCTTCGCTTCTTTCCGCTTTGGAGACAATGTTAGTGTTAGTGCAAGATAGGTGCATGGTTGGCGCTAGACGTACCTGGGAGGCTTAGAAATCATTTTGGACGCAACCGATGGTACCACTAGGTGATGAGGCTCAAGTGGAAGCTCGCTTCGGTCCTTTCGAAGATAGTGCTAATCTTTGACGTAAAGATAGGTGCATAACGGTTTGCGTCGAGCGTATACCATAGGCTCGAAATTATTTTGGACGGCACCGTGATGGAACTCCTAGGGTGACGGGTCATGTAGAATCTCTCCTTTCTTCCGCTTTTGGAGATAGTGTTAGTGTCGGTCACCAAAGATATAGAATTGGTTTGGCGCCTTCTGGAAACATACCATAAACTCGTGAAATCATTTTTGACACAATCTGCAGTGGTATATCACTAGGTGACGAGGCTCTGCGGAAGCCGCTTTCGATCTTGCTTGGAGATAGTGCTAATCTTGATGCAAGATAGGTGCACGGTTTGCCGCCGAAGCGATACCATATGCTCGAAAATCATTTTGGGCCTTCGGGGATGGAACTCCTAGGTGATGTGTCATATGGAATCTCTACTTCTTTCCATTTGGAGACGTCAGCATGTTAGTGTTTGCGGCATGGTTTGCGCTGGATGTTCCATAGGCTCAGAAATCGTTTTGGACGCATTAATCGCATTCTAGATGAGATGAAGCTCGCTATAAATCGGCTTTTAGGCGCTTAATTTTCGACGCAAGATAAAGTGCTTATTCTACTACAGGCCCTTCAGGTCATTTTGGACGCACTCGATGGAACTTCTAGGTGAGACGTGGGTCATGTGGGATCTCGCTTCTTGCTAATCTTGACCGTAAAGATAGAGTGCAGGATAGGTGCATCAAGTCAAGGCGCTTAGAGCGACCATAGGCTCATAAAATCGTTTGGACGCACCAGATGGAACTCCTAGGTGGCGTGGGTCATGTGGAATCTGCTTCGCTTCGTCAGTTTGGGCAGTTAGTGTATTGGTGGCATTAATAGGTGCATGGTTTGCCTTCTAGACGCACCATGGGCTCAGAAATTGCATTTGACGCACCGATGGCACCTTTAGGTGACGAGGCTCAAGTGGAATGTCGCTTCGGTCCGTTTGGAGACAGTGCTAATCTTTGACGCAAGATAGGTGCATTACGCAGTTGTGTCGATCGCACTTTCTTAGGCTCGGGAAATCATCTTTGGACCAAATAGGATGCTAAACTCACAAAGGTAACATGAGGGATCATTTGAAATCTGCTTCGTCCTTTCCAAGCATATATGCATTCTCATGCAAGTGTTGCATATGGTTTAAGCCGAGCCATCATGGGCCCGGGCATCGCTTTTAGAGGCACCTGATGAAACCCCTCCTTTCACGGGTGCAACAAACCGTCTCAGGTTCATCTTCAATTCCCTTGTACCTTTATCTCCGGCAAGATAGGTACATGCGTTTGCGCCATACGTTTTCTTTAGTGCTCCACATAATCAGTTTGGCCATGATTTGGACGTACCGTTGACGAGGATCAAGTTCAAGCTCTTAGAACTTCGTCCTGCATTAAAAGATAGACGCGTAATCTGAACAAGCCATAAGTGCACCGCTCATGCCGAACACGCTACCCATATGCACGGAATCGTTTTGGACGATTACCTGATGGAACTCAATATAGGTGGCGTGGGTCATTTGGAATATAAGCTTCTTTCAGGTTTGGAGACATGTTAGTGTCGTTCTCACAACGAATGGAGTGCATGGTTTAGGGGCGCTAGTGAACGGAAAATAAAGCTTAGAAATGGAATTTTGATGCATAAAGTTCTACCACTGAAGTGGCAGACTCAAGTGGACTACTCTTTTGACATCCGGTCTCTAGGTGGGTGTGCTGAATCTGTTGACGTCAGGTATAGGAGCATTGGCCTGCGTCAAGCCCGATACAAGTAGGATGCATCAATTAGTCGTGATTGGAGCGCGCAGGAGTTGAACTTGAGGGGAATTGCTGGGAATGATGGAGTCTCCTCTACTTCTTGCTTGGCCCATGACAGCGCAACAAAAGAGGCCAAGTGTTAACTTCCCAAGTTGCATGGTTTGCGGGTGACAGAGTGAGCTCTCGAATAATTTGGGCCTTTTCGATGCAGTACCACTAAGGTGGCTAGGCTTCCCTATTGGAGCTAGTTTAGGTCCTTTAGGACATTGACCTAATCAGGTGGCCTTAAGCACGAGGCCCATTGCGGTTTGCGTCGAATTTACCATGGGCCTTAGAAGTGGCCAGGACACACGATTCAGCCCCGGTGGGGTTGTGTAGAAGACAATCAGACTAAAGTTGCTGGGCGCCCTTTCGTTACCGATGAGGCGTGGGAATCACTCATTTTGGTGGATGGAATGGCGTTCCACGCGGCCCGTTCCTGACAGCATTCTAAGACCAGCATGTAACAGCGATGCCCCACCACCTCCAAAAGGCGCGTCATGATCTTGTGATAAGTATGGCCGACCACTAGGGAACAAAGTCTGCAAGCAATGAAGAACTAGCAAGAACAAGAAGCAAGCACTAGATTTGCAAGATGAAATTGAAAGCCTCCAAGCATGAATCTTATGGTGAGTAGGGTTCGAAGACAAAGAGCGGCCAAATGACTGGATCATGCACGCGCCTACAAGCAAATAGTAAAGAGCTAAGCTTGATCTAAACAAAACCCAAGTGTTCACGGTATTGGCGGCTAAAATTTATGTGATATTGTGAGAGGGCGACCACAACAGAGGTTGGGTCGTGCTCCGACCCTAAGTGCGTCCCTACTGGACTCTAAAGCGATACAAGCTTGTTGGGCTAGCAACAGGTGGCGCAGCACCCTGGACAGAATAGACCTCTCAGTGATTTTTGGACTGTTGATGCCGTTTCACGAGCAGGTATGTGAGTGTGAGGTCAGAATCCGTATGAAAGTAGACTTTGTGGCTTTCCAACAAGTCCAGAATCACCCCAATCCGACCAGTATGTAATCGCGGGCGACCGTCGCAAGTTGAAGTGTAAAAGTGAAACCAACCAGCCTACGGTCGAGTCCTTTTCCTTTCGGCTTCTCCTTGATTCCTAATCAAACAAGAGTGCACGTGTTCCAAGATCTAAAACAGGATGGACAAGAGCCCAAGAAGGAACTCACTGGATGATTAAGTTTTCGGAGCACGAAAGCACGGTAAGGGGACCAGCAGGTGTCGCGTGATCGGCGTGGGATGTATGATCTGTGTTGATGTCCCCATCATTGTCCCTCCCCTTTCTTTGAATTCTTGAGTCGTCCTCCCCATCAAGCTTCATCTTTCTCACCCAAATAAGGCTTCAAATCTACAATGTTAAATGTGGGACTAACCCCAAAATCTGTAGGAAGATCAAGCTCACAGCCATTCTCATTTATTTGCTAAATACTTTAAAAGGACCATCCGCCTAGGTATCAATTTTAGATTTTCTTAAATTGTAAAACTCTATCCTCTTCGCAGTACGTAACTAAACCAAATCTCCAGGTTCAAGAATCAATTCCTTCTACTCTTTATCTCTGTGCAATTTTAGTACCTAGCATTCAGCGCGCCTATGTTTTCTTCTTTTAGTGGTTTCATGTGGTTTTAGCATCAATTCTAGCACGCTGTTTAGCAACAAAATTTTAAATTCAGCACTTGGCAAATGGCATTTAAATCAACAGGAGCACGTGGTAACAAGCCATAAAACAATCTTCAAAGGGACACATCTTCGTAGTAGAATGCAGCTAATCCATTATAAGAAAACTCACATATGAGACAAAACAATGTTCCTACATCTTAATATTCTTCTTTAAAACAGTCCTTAATACAGGTAGACAAAGTCTTCTATCTACATGTTCAGTTTGACCATCAGTTTGGGGGTGACATGCGGTGGAAAATAAAAGCTTAGTCCCCAATCGGGCCCATAAAGTTCTCCAAAAATGGCTAAGAAATT